>JAUMHQ010000033.1:1024622-1048985 GCA_032361165.1 Enteromius paludinosus | reverse complement strand
GTTCCCATGGGATGACGAACCATCCTCCGTTCCAGCAGTGGATTTCTGGTTCCGAGAGAGCGAAAGGGTATGGGAATCGGCTCATGTGCACCTTCAGCGAGCTATCAGGAGACACACTAGATGGGCAGACACAAGACGCTCTCCTACACCGGTGTATCAACCTGGAGAACTAGTGTGGCTGTCCACCAGGGACATACGACTTCGAACACCATGTCGAAAATTAAGCCCCAAATATATAGGACCATTCCCCATTCGTCGACAGATCAATGAAGTCACCTATGAACTTGAACTACCCGCACACTATCGCATTGCACCTACCTTCCATGTCTCCTTGCTAAAACGTTATATATATATATATATATATATATATGTATATATATAAATATACACACATACAACATATATTTTGAAAATGTATTTGCATGAATATATGTATATAAATTATATCATATATACAGTGGGTACGGAAAGTATTCAGACCCCCTTAAATTTTTCACTCTTTGTTATATTGCAGGCATTTGCTAAAATCATTGAAGTTAATTTTTTTCCCCTGATTAATCCGACAGAAAAAACTTTGAATTGTTTACATTTTTGCAGATTTATAAAAAAGGTAAAACTGAAATATCATATGGTCCTAAGTATTCAGACCCTTTGCTGTGACACTCATATATTTAACTTAGGTGCTGTCTACTTCTTCTGTTCATTATTGAGATGGTTCTACACCTTCATTTGAGTCCAGCTGTGTTTGATTATATTGATTGGCCTTGATAAGAAAAGCAACACACCTGTCTATAAAATATCTTATAGCTCACAATGCATCTCAGGGCAAATGAGAATCTTGAGGTCAAAGGAACTGCCTGAAGAGCTCAAAGACAGAATTGTGGCAAGGCACAGATCTGTCCAAGGTAACAAAACAACAACAAAAAAATTCTGCTGCACTTAAGGTTCAAGAGCACAGTGGCCTCCATAATCCTTAAATGGAAGATGTTTGGGATGACCAGAACCCTTCCTAGAGCTGGCCGTCTGGCCAAACTGAGCTATCGGGTGAGAAGAGCCTTGGTAAGAGAGGTAAAGTAGAACCCAAAGATCACTGTGGCTGAGCTCCAGAGATGCGTTCAGGAGATGGGATAAAGTTGTAGAAAGTCAACCATCACTGCAACCTTCCACCAGTCAGGGTTTTATGGCAGTTTGGCCCGACAGAAGCATCTCCTCAGTGCAAGACACATGAAAGCCTGCATTGATTTTTCAAAAAAAACACCTGAAAATTCTCTGGTCTGATCAGACCAAGATCAAACTTTTTGGCCTTAATTCTAAGCGGTATGTGTGGAGAAAACCAGGCACTGCTCATTACCTGTCCAATACAGTCCCAACAGTTAAGCATTGTGGTGGCAGCATCATGCTGTGGGGGTGTTTTTCAGCTGCAGGGACAGGACGACAGTGCAGGGATATCCATGACGAAAACCTTCTCCAGAGTGCTCAGGACCTCAGACTGGCCGAAGGTTTACCTTCCAACAAGACAATGACCGAAAGCACACAGCTAAAATGGCCCAGCCACAGCCCTGACTTAAACCAAATTGAGCATCTCTGGAAAGACCTAAAAATGGCTGTCCACCAACATTTACCATCCAAGCTGACAGAACTGGAGAGGATCTGCAAGGAGGAATGGCAGAGGATCCCCAAATCCAGGTGTTAAAAACTTGTTGCATCTTTCCCAAAAAGACTCATGGCTGTATTAGATCAAAATGTCTTGGTTACGTATGTAACTAGGGATGTCCCGATCCGGATCAGCCAATCTGTTTTGCGTGTTTTGTCAGTAAAGCCGGTCCTGTAATCAGTCATAAATGCCATCAGGTGCGTGATTTCACATTGATCCGTATATACGGCTTTACTGACAAAACGCACAAACAGATCGGCTGATCCGGATCGAGACATCCCTATATGTACCCCCGTACCCTGAAGAAGGGAACGGAGATGTCTTTGGGATCTCTACCAAAACGGCATGAACGCTTAACCTCCAGGTATCCTGGGGAGTCTCCCAACCCTCTCTCTTTAGGTCGGGACTCACACAAAAGGGCAGAAACTGTTTCAAGCACAATCCATTCAGTAATCTGGAACACTGGGACGTCCCTCTTCATTCTGAACAGAGACGTACAGAATTCCAAATGGAATATGAGAGGTGATCTTAGATGGCAGGAGTCTGCCAGGGAAACATGGGCTCTAGGTCTTAACCATGGAGTACACACATGGGGTCCTCTTTGGGAACCCCACGTGGACCCCAGCCCTCACCGGATCTCCTTTATGGGAGGGCCTGGCGCCAGATGCTCCGCCACATCCAGCTGCCGAAGGGGAATGAGGAACTCAACAGGGCCATCTGGCCTCTCAGTGCCTCTACCCGTTTGAGGTGAGAACACAGGAGGACACCGGTTCCACACAAAGGCTATAGAATCTATCGAACATGTTAGAGGTCGCACAGACAGCACCTCTACAAATATCGGTTAGCGAGGCGCCACTTGCCAATGCCCAGGACGATGCCACACTTCTGGTTGAGTGGGAACGTAACCTGAGGGGGCAGGGCATACCCTGCTCTTGATAGGCTAGGGTAAGGGCATGCACTATCTAGTGGGCCATCCTGGGAGTGAAAGGGGCCGTCCACGTCCTAGTGACCTCATCATACACCTCCGGGAAGAAAAGCACCGGGGTGGGGCCCTGTGCACCGGCACGAGCCACCCCCAGGTACCAATCATCCAGCCTTGAACTTCACTCCTGGAGTTTGACTCTCCTTCCGATGCAGCGACTGACATCTGTTCATTGGGGGGAGCACCAAAGGCGACAGCTGGTGCCCTTTGCGGTAGCAGTAATCATTTAACAGCACTAATTAATCAACATATTATTTTATATTATTCATTACATTTAGTTTTATTATCACAAATGATTGTTTTGGTCCTGATTCAGCCAGATGTGAACGAATCATTTGAGTGAATGATTCAAAAACAACAACAAAAAAAACTTATTTCAGTCCTGAATGAATCAGTGTTTTTAAGCAAAGTGAAAACAATATAATCATCAGAAAGAAACAAAAATGTTGTTTCTATCAGTACCTAGCCAATCAAATTTGAGTATAGAAATTGACTCCAGTCAGGCGTTAGTAAAACAACCTGTTTTAATTTATGTTAATATGTTTGCAGGTTTCCTCAGCTATTCTGTTTTACTCTCAGCATCTTTTGATTCTAATTAAAGAGGAGATTTTTTATGAATTCTTAAGGGGGAAGAACGCTATTCAAAAGAATAAATAAATTGCAGTTTCTTTGTCTTTCTCACACGATCATATGTGGCAGTCTCTGTGACTCGCCACTGCAGTCTGAGGGCATTGTGTCGCCTGTATAAAGGGACATTCAGTGGTCTGATGTAATTAGAGATGGGGTGACGTTGAAGAGTGTTTCCGGTGCCTTCTTTCAGCCTTTCTGATGAAGGGAAAGGTGTGAATGGAGGTTATTTGAAAGTGAATGGCGTTGTGAAATTGCACTTTTCTCTTCATGGATACCGCTGGCGTTTCAGACATAAATCTATTCAGCACAATCGCTCTGCTCCGCAAAGGGGAGGCAGTAAATGTCACATTCCCCACTCCATTCTGTTAAATGCAATATGACAGTGAATGCCAGAAGTGGCTTTGATGTACACGCAGTTAATTCTATCCTCATAGGTGGCGAGGGAGCATGAGCCAGAGCAGAAATGAAGCACTGACGTTAGCCTCTGATAAATGAGACTAATTAAAAGGATAAAGGCTGTCTCTGACTAGCCATATTTCATAGCCCTATACAACTATTACTGGTTTATTATTTGGACATAAACTCAGTTACTAAGGATCAGGCCTTTCCTGACATACATGGTCAGGTTATATGAACCTGCATAACTATGCATTTAAAAGATATGTAACAAATGTATTTGAAAGAAAAGCCATGATCCAGCAAGTAGCAAAGACTCCACATAAAGAAACCTTTTTTTTGTGTCTTACTCTTAGAAGTTTTAATGATTTTTTTTTACCTTGATAATTAAAAAAAAGAAAGACACACACACACACACACACACACACACGTCGATTTTTGTGATTTATGAGGAATCTCCATTGGCGTAATGGTTTTTATACTGTATGTGGTATTGCCCTACACTGACCCTACACCTAAAGCTAAGCCTTACAGGAAACTGTGTGCATTTTTAGATTTTATCATTTTCATTTTATAATTTTTAGTATGTTTTTTAAGACTAAAAATGACACTAAAAATGTCCTCATAAATCCCCTTCATATTGTAATACCTATGTCATATCCATGTCATTATACAAATTTGTGTCCTCATAAACCACATAAACCCGCACACACACAGAGACGAAGCCCAAGCTTTTCTGTTGGTCTTAACTGGTCTCTCAAATCAGAGTTCTGGGTGGTTTTAGATGGATTTTGGGTAGCTTCACTGTTACAGACCTTTGTAGAAAATACAGTATTACTCGCAGCTATGTGCCAGTAACTTACTGTAGATTTAAATTCATGTTATTTACTGGTGATAGTTTGTTCAAAGGTAAATTAACATTAAACAGTTATTATCTTTACAGGACAAATGAAAAACAATTTTTTAAAAAAAATAGTTTTATTATGTAAAGATACAAGACTTGTTTCATTTTTAATGATCATTTATATTTGAACAAACTGTTGCCAATAGATGTGATAAATATAAATCTACAGTAAGTTACTGGCAAACCAGTTGGATAATATGTTTTTACAGTGTAGTTTTTAGTTAATCAAATTTTTTGTCAAATTTTTTATATTATAGATTTTATTTATAGATGCTTATAGACGTAAATACATTTTGCAGAGGAAAAAAGATTTTTACTGAAGGCAAAAGTACAGTTGACATTATTACTAGAGAATGACATGTATTTTAAAAGAATTGCAAAACTTTTTAGATAGGGTTCAAAATTAGCACACATAAATTGTTCACTTTCTTCTTGTGGTTAGTGAAACAAATAATATGATGATCTATTTTGCGACATGATATTTAATCAGCGGTGAAACCATTGATTTAAGCCTATGAGAGAAATTAAGTTTGTCCTGAGAAATATTTGTGCAATATTTCCTTGATATACTGCATATATAAATTATGAGTCCAAATACAGAGGCAACTGCATATTCCGCAACAATTATTTTCTTTTGTTTAAAAGAATAATTATTTTAATAGTTTCTATTAATAATTGTGCAACAGTTTGATACAGCTATATCATTTTATAGGCCACAGATAAAAGTAATGAAAAACAAACTTTAAACTTTTGTGCAACACCTTCAGTGTGAGAAGAGGTGTGCAACAAGGTGTGTGACAAATTCCTAAATTTATGGTGTGAATCTTCATCACTGTGTTTAGGTGTTACAGGATGTGCAGTTTTAGAGGGAGAGAAAGAAAGCCCAAATGACACGGGCAGGCAAAGACAGAGAGAAAGTCAAAGTCAAAGTAGAAGGGTTTTCCAAGAATGAGCTGTACCTGAACCTCAGCACTCTTACTATAAAAGTAAATTTGGTCTCATCTTTTCACAAAGAGTTTTAATAGTGCTCAATTCTGAAGGAATATTCAACTCAGCTTTATCTACCGTCGTATTCACAGTGAGCGAGGAAAAAGATGTCTAAGCAGCCACGTTTTCTGCAGCAATCATTTCTCCCTGCTTTCTCCCATCTGGCTGCCGTACTTCATGACTGCGATTTTAGTCAAAGCTGGAGGGAATTCTTCAGCTTTGAACAGTTGTGCAAAAAGTGCTCAACGAGATATGTTTGCCTAACTTTCCATGTCATCTGATTCACAATTAAAGTTATGTTATTATTTTAACGATTTGAAATGTAAATGTTGAAATGTATTTTTTCCTGCTTTTAGGCCATGTATGGTGAAAAGTACGGATTAGGAGGATTTCTCAGAATAGCATTACATCTTGGCCATGTGGCCGTATGGCAATGTAGTTCTGGTCATATTCAATTAAATTGAGATCTGTAAAGTTAATCAGATAGTACAGCTTGAATAAAACTTTGTTTTATTAATTTGTTCTTAAAACTAGTGAAAGAAAATAATACAGTCTTAATGTCTAATGCAGTGTTTCTTTTAAATGCATCTTATTAGGTAAATGTATCTTGTTTAAATTGACCAAAAATATGAAATTTTAGTTTGACTTCATCATTTTTAAAGAAATTACTTTATTCAACAATTTGTCTCTGCTGAATAAAGTTGTTAAGAAAAGTTTTCTTGGCATACAAAAAACATTCTTGTGGCTTTATAACATTCAGACTGAACAACTGATGGCAGATGGACTATTTTTATGATGTCTTTCAAACTTTTCTGGACCTTGACAGTGTTCATTACTTGGCAGTCAATGGGACAGTCACAAGCCTCCCGGATCTTATCCAAAATATCTTAAATTGTGATTCAAAGATGAACTATGCTTTTATGGGTTTATGGGTACGAAATAGGGGTAAGTGATTAATGACAAAATTTTCATTTTGGGGTGGAGTGACCCTTTAAGAAAATGCAGGTAAAATGTGACTTGCCTAAATCTTGTGTCCTTCCAGCCTGTGTAGCACCTACAGCTCTGCACATTGTTCCCAACAACTGGAAAGAGTAACTGATACTTATTTGTAACAATGTCTCCTGTCCTTTCAGTCTGATCTTTCTCAGTTTGTATTATTTTGTGATCTTGTCACAGTGTAATGCAGGGTTTACCAAGAGAATATTGTTAAAGGATAGGAAGACGCAGACTAAATTAAACCCAAGGGCAAAGCCACCTCATTAGAGTTCACATCATTAATTACTCATTTCACATGTGAAGAAAGAATTGTATTGAAGTCTTAATGGTAGCAACCACATTACTTCGAATTCTATTTTAACAAAATAAGTGGAACAAAGAGAGAGAGAGGGAGAGAGAGAAATGAAATGACAAAAACAAGTAAATAATAAAAAGCAATGTCAAGGCCTGTGTTCTGTTTTGAGAGACCCTGGGGTGGCTGGAAAGAGAATAAATGTCAAACTGATCAGGGACATTTTCTCATTCACAAAAAGAATACAGTCAGTTAAGGACACAGTACGAAGAAATAAAAGAAGTAGTGACGTGTAATTTACAGTACTGCTGAGAAGACTGGATTGGCTTGGGGATCTTAACTGTGAATTCAGTGTTTAAAAGCATAGTTCACCCAAAATTGAAAATTTGTAAAGCAGTATTTCACCAAAAAATTAGTCTTGACATTTTAGAATTTACCGGTAAAGCAATGCCGGTATTTTATAGCAATTTACTGGTATTACTGTGAGAAAAAGACTTTACTGACAGTGACACAATATTGATAGGCCATGGGCCACTGCTTTTTGGGCTTGTATCAACTGTTCATTTACCAGCCTTAAGCTTAACCCAATATGATGATCCTTATCTCATAACATTAGTTCATAAAGTTTTGCAGTACTTTTGTAATATTCATGCAGGCCTGCCTTTCGCTAAACCACAGGGAAATAAACAGTTGCTTATCTCACTCAAACCAACATTTTCTCTGGCATCCCCTTTGCACTCTGTCAGATTATGGATGTATGATCGGTAGGGGTTTTTATCCTGCATATTAACTAAAAAAAAGAAATAAAAAAGACTCCGAAAAAATGTATTCAGAGAACTAAACTTTTACTTATGAAATATACATCAAGCTATTCTAAATATGACAAAAAACACATAAGTGTCTCATCAAACTGATAAGAGCAAAAAAAAGCAACACCCTCGTCTTATTAAAACCGTCTACAGGGTCCACAACATCACAACAAGAGATCCTGGAAAACACACAAAGTGAAATATCACTCTGAAGCTGTGTTTTTACATCGATTCACAACAGGGTGCCGCGCTAACTTTCTCACAGAGTTACATGCCAACAAAGCCTTGTGCTAAAAAGATGTCGCCTTCTTTCACAGCCAGAGAGAGTGAGAACTCATCAGAAAGTTCTGGATTCACCATTCCTGCCACTTTGGCTTCTGTAAACAGCTCCTGACCTTTTCACAACCCCTCGGCGTGTCAGAAGGTGCTGTTGGTGTTGTTAGGAAAACATTGAACAGCAAAAAGAATTGTCAGATATGTACTTGGGGAGAATATTTTTGTCTGTATGTAGTAGTAGGAGTGGATATGGTGAGCCAGTGACCCTGAGAGCAAGCTCCAGAGGTATCTGTGGGTCTGAGAAGTAACAAGGGTAGATATATATAGTAGAAAAATATGTACTTGTATCTATTTGTTTTTTATTTTGGTGTCTGCAATGATGCTTCTCAAACTAAACCAAACAATACATTTACTTGATGGAAATAATTGGATAGCTCAAAACTGTTTTATTTGCAATTATTACCAAAGGCAACAGGCAACAAACCGGGTTATGAAAGCTAAATTAGATGCATTGCGACAAGCTTAGATTAAGTGCATCTGTATTTTTGAGCACAGCTTGTTTTGTGTACAGCTGTTTTTTAAGAACTGAGTCGTATTTCACTGGTTTAATTACTGGCGCTTTGTGGCTGGTTACATTGGAAAATTAGATTAAAGGGGTAGTTCCCCCAAAAATTTTAAATAGCGTTTTACTCAGCCTCAAGCCATCTTAGGTCTATATGGGTAGTTGACAAATAAAAATTGGGCTATTTCCTATATAGCAAAATTGTAGGAAAAATACAGCTTAACACACCATTGTTCTGAGAAACAAAAAAATGCTTTTGGATAACTTACTGTTCACAACTGCAACTGTTCATATCCAATTTGTGTACAAAAATTAACAATTGCACTTGTGAACAGTCAGTTATTAAAATCAGATTCCATCCGGATCTGCACGAAAACAGACAGTCTGAATGAGACTTTTGATACATCAGCTACCATTTGCCTTTTTTTTCAGAAGAATCCAATTCAATCCAAATTTTCCCGGCACCTCTAAGCAGGGCTTAAAAATGAAAAAAACAACAAAAAAAACAAATCTATTCGGTTCACTCCGAATTTCTGTTCTTGCATTCCGCATTAAACAATGTGTTCTGAAAACGGTTTTCTAGAAAAAAAAATACTGGTTAATAACATTATTTTTTTGTAAAAACATTTTATATATAGATTCTGTGTATTTGTCTTTCAATAACTTGCTTGACATTATATTTCCAAATGATTAAACCAATTTGCATGTTCGTGTTATTTGTACATCATGTGTCTTAAAACCGAATGTAAACCAGTTCAAATAAAATTCTTTAAAAATGCGCTAATAAAATATGTTCTTGTTAAATGAGGTAACAAGCCATAGAAGTGGAATAATGTACAATGTTGTCTTTGGCTTTTTCACTACGACCGCATCCAGAGTGGTTTGTCCATCTGCAGTAAATGTTGAACTTTTATGGCTCGTCGGATGTTTACGCTGAATGTGCCTCTGCAGGTTACCGTTATGATTATGATGGCCATTTTGCCCCGCATCCTTCTATTTTACAGCGATTTATCAGACAATTTGTCATAGAAATATTGACGAAATAAAACCATGCTAGATTCACTTTCATGAGATAGGTTTAAACTATAGCAATTAATTTGTTCAATTAACAAATATCGTTTAGAAAATTGAGATGAAAATTGAATTGAAATTGAAAAAAAATTGAATTGAAAATTTTAAAATCTAAAGGTAGATCCTTTACCGTTCCGAATTATGTATTACTTTCACATTTATGAGCTAAAAATTTATGAGTAAAAAATTATATGCAAGTGATCACAAACGCGCGGTGAGTCAACATGGCATTTGCATACACAGTTCAAATTCATGTTTTTTTTTGACTCCCAAATTAATATAAGAAGAGAACGATAAAATAACGTTATTAACTGGTTAATTGCAATTTCAAATAAACGTTTCTGTTCAGAACGATTAATATTGATTTTGGTTTCGTTTTTGTTCCAGTTAAATGTCATTTGTTTCCGTTTTTCGTTTTCGTTCCTTGAACCAGTTCAGAGCCCTACATCTTAGTTCTATTAATGTAGTGGGTGGGTATTTTCCTTTAACAGTTCAAAACATGTTAACAAATGTGTGCACAAACTTAGTATAATGTCCCTCAAACTGCTCAGAGGGGTTTTTATAAAACATATCAAACGTAAGAAACACTTTTCTATCACTTCTGCTATCTGTCATGTTCAGAAGCAGTCCCGGCTGAATACCTAAGACTTACTGCATTACGCGATTAGTGATGAATGTGGAGAAAGAACAAAACAAAATGCTGGATGAGCTAGAAGCAGTGGATTTCGAAATAAGCCAAGTGGAGCCAAGAGGCTTCCTTTGCTACATTCCCAGAAACAACACATATGTACCTACTGTACGTCATTCTCCTGAATGTTATCCCTTTTGCTACAGTCAGCAGAAGTGAGAAGAAAGTGTTTATTATGTTTGAAAAATGGACATTCATCTTACTATAATGCATGGATTTACCACAAGAGGCCTTTATTCACCCACCTGAGCCGTGTAATGCACAAATTTTTATGTTTGTGTGCACTTTAGTTAACATGTTTTGGACTGGAAACACCTACCCACTACAATGCTAGAGTTTAGAAATACAATGTTTTATATAACTCTGGTTGGATTCACGTGAAAGAAGAAAGTCATGTACACCTGATGGCTTGAGAGTGAACTAACCTTAAACTTAAATTTTTTTTGGACATACATTTTTCACTAATAACACACTACTTCTACAGACTTGTGGTCAAATTATATTCTGTTTTTAATCTCTGCAAATTTACTCTTACTCGATTAGTATTCTTCTTATATATTATATAATATTTAATTTATTTACATAAAATTATTAAAATTTTTCTCAGAAAAAAAGGCATTCAATTGATGTAAAGTGACAGGAATATAACCTTACAAATATCCGTTCTTTCTCTTCTTTCTGATCATCAAAGAATTCTAGAAAACACCATAACTCTTTTTCAAAACTGATAATAAGAAAAATGTTTCAAAAACATCCCAAACTAATGTGAGATATTTTAGAAAGAGAAAGAGACAGAGTCACAGCATTAAAAAAGATTGTTAATTGAACACCTACTGTACTATGATATTTTACATTTTTTACTGCTTGAAGTGGACAAAGATGGATTAGTTGTACTTGGATAACGTCCATAATGTTTTTTTTTATATTTAAAAAAAATAAAAAATAGAGGAAGGTGAGCTTCCCACTTCTGGTTGATGAGAACAGCGTAATTACGGATGAGAGTGAGAATAGTGTGTGTGAGACGCTGAAGTGAGATGTCCCTATGGTAGAACTTAAGTAGGTCTTACAAACACTTTGCTTCTGAATAGTTATCAGAAAGAACCTGATGCCGGGCTCTCCATTGCCTTTCATCTCAGCCGCAAATATCCTGATGGAGTATTGTAGTGCAGAAACACCAGTGTGGTTTTCATATTCACAGCAAACAGCAGACTGTTAATTAGATTTGATTCTTACAATGTTGCTCATGCATGCCAATGAGAGCGATGCCAAAAAATGTTTTTCCTTATGTCACAGTCACACACAGTGTTATTCTGAATGTACTGTACTGTTTCTTTCTAAGTTTACTTTACTAGTCGTAAAGGAGCTGCCTTTACATGGTCAGATTTTACAGCAGTGTTAATGGGGTTGGTTGATCAAGGTAGCAGATGACTGCTTTTCATCAGGCCACACTGTGTTGTGCTTGTAAAGCCTGAACGCAATTAAGATTTCAGCTGCCACCTATCATGAGTGTAATTACCAGCAGAGCAAAATCAAACAGTCCAGCCATTTCATTCCAGGCGTTTAAAATGCAGAGGGAATGAGAACGGCTCGAAGTTTATCTTCTTTGGATTATATTTTCTCCTCCGCTCTCTGTGTCAGCTTTTTACACTAGGGTTGTCATCAGAACTGTTCCTACTGAGTCATAGTTACAAAAGTTTGTACTTTTGTACAGTGTTCTGCTGGTGATAAAAGTATATAATACCTAACTTGAACATAGGAAAAAACATATAGGCTGGTTCATTTCTTTGCTTCCAAAGCAGCTTCTTCTCTTTTGAGGTGGTTCTGGGTAAATGAGTGTTATTGGCACCGATGATGGGTGACTGGGTCTGGCTTGGTGTTGGCTTTCCATGCTCAGTCAGGTTCTTTTATACCAGACACATTAGACCATTTCTTGATAGACCCTGCTTTGTGCATTTGGGGTCAGTAACAGGAAATTAATTGGTAATGATTGGGAAATGTCTGTGAGCCGGGACTTGGGACGCCCATATACAGTGGGTATGGAAAGTATTCAGACCCCCTTAAATTTTTCACTCTTTGTTATATTGCAACCATTTGCTAAAATCAAGTTATTTTTTTTCCTCATTAATGTATGCACAGCACCCCATATTGACAGAAAAACAAATAATTGTTGACATTTTTTTGCAGATTTATTGAAAAAGAAAAACTGAAATATCACATGCTCAGTATTTAGTAGAAGAACCCTTTTGATCTAATACAGCCATGAGTCTTTTTGAGAAAGATGCAACAGGTTTTTCACACCTGAATTTGGGCATCCTCTGCCATGTCTTCTTGCAGATCCTCTCCAGTTCTGTCAGATTGGATGGTAAACGTTGGTGGACAGCTATTTTAAGTCTCTCCAGAGACACTCAATTGGGTCTAAGTCAGGGCTCTGGCTGGGCCTTTCAAGAACAGTCACAGAGTTGTTGTGAAGCCACTCCTTCCTTATTTTTGCTGTGTGCTTAGGATCATTGTCTTGTTGGAAGGTAAACCTTCAGCCCAGTCTGAGGTCCTGAGCACTCTGGAAAAGGTTTTGGTCCAGGATATCGCTGTACTTGGCCGCATTCATCTTTCCTTTGATTGCAACCAGTCGCCCTGTCCCTGCAGCTGAAAAACACCCTCACAGCATGATGCTGCCACTACCATGCTTCACTGTTGGGACTGTATTGGACAGGTGAAAAGCAGTGGCTGGTTTTTTCCACACATACCACTTAAAAATTATCTTGGTCTCATCAGACCAGATCAAATCTTATTTCTCACCATCCTTCCGGTGTTTTTTTTAGCAAACTCCATGTGACTTTCATGTGTCTTGCACTGAGGAGAGGATTCCGTCGGAAGCCAGCTCTAGAAAGGGTTCTGGTCATCCCATACGTCTTGCATTTAAGGATTATGGAGGTCACTGTGCTCTTAGACACCTTAAGTGCAGCAGAGATTTTTTTGTAACCTTGGCCAGATCTGTGCCTTGCCACAATTCTGTCTCTGAGCTCTTCAGGCAGTTCCTTTGACCTTGTGATTCTCATTTACTCTGACATGCATTGTGAGCTGTAAGGTCTTATATAGACAGTGTGTGGCTTTCCTAATCAAGCCCAATCAGTATAATCAAACACCTCTGGACTCAAATGAAGGTGTAGGACCATCTCAAGGATGATCAGAAGAAAAGAAAACTTAGGACCATGTGATATTTCAGTTTTTCTTTTTTAATAAATCTGCAAAAATGTCAACAATTCTGTGTTTTTGCTGTGTGTACATTGAGGAAAAAAAAGAACTTAAATTATTTTAGCAAATGGCTGCAATATAACAAACAGTGAAAAATTTAAGGGGGTCTGAATACTTTCCGTACCCACTGTAAGTGTGCTGCCAAGGCTATTGGTGCCATAACATTTTTATTTTGGGACAGTGTGGCATTTTATGTTTTTCCAAGAAGAATCTAATTTTCACTAAGGCTACAATTTTAATGTAAATAAATAACTAGAAACAGAAAATGTTAAAAATATGTTTTTCTATTTTATTATTCTTTTAATATTTTTTCTGAAATGGGAACGGTACATTTATGAAGAAATATTTATTATTTTTATTATAATAATTATTTTTGTCTATATAAATACACCCACATACATAGATATATTTGAGAAAAAATGCTTGTACATTTATAAATATATTTATCTGTAAAAATATAAATATATGTTTTTATATGTACATAAATATACACAGTACACACTCATATTGTGTAAACAAAAACATTTATTTTGGATGTGATTAATCATGATTATTTGTTTGACAGCATTAATTTTAAGTAATATTTAATAAACATGTAACACCATTTACTAATTTATTCAAATTGTGATGAATATATATATGTATAGAGTCTGTTTACTCCAGTTAAAGTTATTCAGTTTGTTTGTGTCATGCAAATTATGCATATTATTGCCATATTTAATTTGTCTTTGAGTTAATTGTGTGCTAGTGTACACTGTGTTCCTGATGTGCACCAAAGTACACGGTGAGGGTTGTTGTACTATTACATTTTCAAGCAAGAGTCAGAGCTGGTAACCACTCCATCAAATGAATCCTGTATCACTCACTCGGGCTGAGATGGGGGCTATAAAACAAAAGCGTCAAGCTCTGTCAATCTCTGCTATTTAGAGCCATTACTGAGCGGCCAGCCACGTGCCAAGACCTCATGATGAGTGAAATACGATGTTCTTAGATGACAGACATCATTATATTTTCATTACTGAATGCTTCCCATAAAGTATAAGATGCTGAGATGAATGGACAGAGGGAAGGAAAGGACAGGAGGAGCTGTGAATCAGGCTGGATGAGAAACACATGTGTGGGACAGTCATCTGCATTAGATCAACATGGGATGACGTGTGTCGGAGGAATTGCGAGATTCCAGTGGCGACATTGCCACATGATGAGTGTCAAGCTCTCATATTATTGATGGTACGATGTATTATTTTAAATGATGGAAAATATTTCTTAGTTGTGCAGGCGACGACGTTTTATAATGTTGAAATGTACGTTCTCCTCCACTGACTTTTCAACGAGTACTCGTTATTCATTTTTGGGTCTTGATTGCTTTAATTTAGCAAATCTTGCAGCCGATGGTGGAGACTGAACTCATTATCACACTGTGAGCACATATGCAGAGTGGTGTTAGTGTCACAATGAGATGTTTACTCTTGTGGAGGGTATTTTTAGTGTTGTTGCCAGATCTGATACCCCAAGGATGAGGAGTACTTGGAAATTCCCAGATGGACTTAAGGTTGCATGCTGTGTGGGAGCAGTTTTTAGACAATTCAGTTAAATTTAGTAGTGTTTATTTATATATGGGCTTTTATTTATTTATTTGTAGTCTTTTTCATCTTGTAATGTTATTGCTAGTACTGTATGTGTCTTAAACAGCGTTCTTTCTTTTTTTCTTTCTTTCTTATAATTTACAGCTTAATTGGAATTTACACACGTCACATATTTTGTCTCAGGCATGCTCCTCATTAACACTTGTCTTCTTTGTAAACAAGTACACTAACTTAAAAAAAGCAAAGTGTTTGTCAAATGTTTACATGGTGGAATGATGTAAAAAGTGAGGGACAGTTGTAAAAATAATTTTTAACAAAAATAGTTTTTTATTTTTAAAAAACATTTTAGGTTTTCTTACATTTAATTGTATTAGGGTATTTTGAAAATGTAAGTTTGAGTCTGTGGCAAGGGTAAAAGAGAATCTATAGACTATAACTTCTGAAAAACAAATTAATGTTTAAAAATATAAATGTATTTTTTTTTTTCTTTTAATAGGTGAATTTCTCAAGAAACATTATTATTATTATCATTGTCATCGTCATCGGTATTATCATCATCGCCATTATCATCATTATCATTATCATAATCATCATCATCATTTTATATATATATATATATATATATATATATCTTCTTTTTGTATTTTTATTAAATATTATGCCTAGGATAATATTTAAACTCTTAAGTTTTTTGCATGATATTTCTTTTTCTTTATGTGCGGTCGTTTTACTTCCACTCTCTTTCTCTTTGTCTCTCTATCTCTCTCATTCTTTGAACCATCCTAAACTACTTGCACACCAAGTCTGTTATGGTTTGGGTGGTGTAGAGGTCTGCTCTCTCTTTCATAGTTTCCTATCAAAAACGTCCTTTTTAAAGGGGTCATACAAACCCAGTTTTCCACAAGCTAATATGATTATTTAGGGTCTTAATGGAAAGTTTGTAATATAGTTTGTTTTAAAATTTCTCAAAGATAGTTTTAAAAACGCTAATTTTAACCTGTCAAAAACAGCTCTTTAGAAATCACTCTGTTCTGTGTACTTTCCCTTTAAATCTTCACGAGCTCCACTGACCCCGCCCCTCTTTTCCAGATGCTCTCAGAGGATCTTTTTTAGCCGTATTCATAGTGAAACTTGCTAATTAGCACACTATTACGAAAGGTGATTTGCAAAGATTCATTAAAAGACATTCTACTCACTGCTTCTGTAGGTGAGGCTGGATCATGAATGATTCTCGCAAACATAAACGCGTATTCAGGTTGATCAAGGGGGCGTTTCCCTTCAGAAACATACGTAATATTAATTCTTCACATCTTCAATCACTCAGATGTCGGGAGTAAATAACTACTGCTATGTTTATTAATACATTCAACAACAAAACACCTCGATCTCTTAGAAGTCTTGCTTGTCTCTGTGTCTAGGTCTGATGACGGCTCACTCAGGGCAGGTCTGAAGTAAGACACCAGTTCAGTCTGTGCAACACACTGCTGTCAATCATCTATTGTGGGAGTGGCCTCTGTCTGTGTGACGTCACACTTACATGCATTTGAGAATGGCTCGATTTCAGAAGGGGCAACTTATTTTTATTAAATTAAAAGAAAACTACCTGTGGATCTTTATAATTGTAGGGTGGTTGAGTACACACATTCCCAACACACATTTCTGTCCAAATTGATTAAAAAAGTTCATGTACCACCGTATGACCCCTTTAATAAAATTTTTGCTTATCTCCCGAGGGCACAGTGATTGTTTTTACTTTTAGAGTTATTCTTTTATAGAGTATTCTTTTTCCCGCTCCTCAATCCCTTGTGTGCCGCTGTTTGTGAAATACTTTGCTAAAAGGCAGATTAAAAAAAAAAAAAATTGTGGTGAAATAACTAATTGTTCATTTCTAATGAGCAAACTCTGGCGCTAACAACTGGGACATACATTTCAAAATCTAAATCAACTGAAACTAACCAGATAGTGGTGTTAACTTGGTTGGTCACTTATGAATTATGATCAGTGACCTGAAAACCTGTTTTTGAGAGTTGAGACCTTGTGAATTATGAATTGCTGTGTATGAGCAGATCTCACTTTGAATGAAGATAGCACAATAGATAGAAATACTGGGCTTGAAAGCTGTAGTAAACATTTTCACTTAAAAAAAAGACTGAGCGAGAGAGAACAAATCAGGTAAAAGGCAACGTTTGATCTGTAATGTTATTTATTTTCTGCTTCACAACCATTCAGCGAAGACTTGCAAACGATTCTAAGCAAAACACAATGATGGCTTAATCAATTAAACTGTGTTATGATTACAAACTCTCAGGGGTTTTTTGAGGAATGTGATCAAAACTCGCACGTTTCCGACATGTCATTTACTCTATGGCCAATTAAGGATCATTTGTTTTATTCACAGTGTTTTTTGTCTCTATAAAAATGATGCACAAGACCATTTTATGACTGACTTGTTTCTTTTCTGTTCATCGACCATTACATCCAGAGGCGTTTAGATTTAATGAATATGGTATAATGAGTCAGGCGATTATGATGAGAAATGTTTTGGGTGTATGTTCTGGGAGCTTAATCATTGGGTTTGTATCTCCTATACAAACAGCATCTGCTCCATTGTTCACCAACTGATTGAAATGAATGCAACTGCGCAATAATAAAAACAGTTTGGGTGCTGCACAGAAGTGGCATGAGGTGTGTGTAACAAGTGTTTTCTCTCTCAGTAGAATAAAACTGAATAACATGCAAAGACAAGGTGGCGCATTGATTTAAAAAAGGGGCTGCAGAAGTGGCCAGGCAGGACTGTTGATGTGTGTCTGATGCTGTGATTTATTCAAGTCTGTGCCTCTTGAACCTGCTAATAGTACACAAGAGAGCTTACTGCAAGGCACACTGTATCCCACAATGCAATGTGCTCAGCCAACACAGTTTGTATGTATTTTACATGGTGGTAAATTTGTGCTAATCTGTACAAATTCAGACCTTGTTTGTAGGATTTTTTACAGTTTGTATAAACCCATAGCCTGTAAAAACATGGACGTGTGTCTGTGACATCACCCATAGGTTTCTGAAGAGCATTTTTGAAGCTAAAAGTGAGTGGACCCGCCCCGTCGCCATCTAGGAATCGTGCCACCGCACATAACTCTCGGATACTCATAAATTTAGCAAATATGCAGGAACTGGTAGATGAAACCACGCCCCTTGCTTGATGGTGGTGACAGCAGTGGCAATCCACCTGTCATTCAAGTTACCACACCCATAATTAAGCAGATAAATTTAAATTTAAATAATTCACCTCCTAATAGTTGTCATTAAAGGCAAAATTTGCTGTTTAAACCAAAACCCCTTTTTTGTACTAGGCTGTAAACCATTTTTTCATAATTCATACGAATTGGCAAGAGAAATGTAATTAATTTGTATGAGTGAGGTCATAAAATATGTATGATTTGCCATGAGATTGTGCTCGCTCAGCCTTGCTTCAATGTTCAGAGTTACAGATTGGGTAGAACACGAGGGAAACGGCATAAAAAAAAAATAAAAAGCACGTGGAAACAAGGCACATCATAAACACAAGACACATGGCGGTGTGACAGAGTCCCCCCTTTAAGAGTAGCTTCCAGACACGACAGGACAGACTTTAGGAGGGTGGTGGAACGGGGCGGAGCAGACGGCGGAGATGCTAACTCCTCCCACAAAGACTGCCCCCTGCAGTTCGCCGGTGATTTGGCTGGACCGTCCTCGGGCGGCCCCATCATTTAATGCGGCGGGCCATAAGAGGATCGAATATCGAAGGCGATGGCCCAGGAGCGCTATTTGTGGCCCAGCCTGGCTGAGATGAAGGACATCAAGAAAGTCCCACCCAAGGAGGGCCGGGTGGAGAATCTTTGTTTCCTTTTGTTTTTGTTCCGCCACAGGCCTCAGGCGCTTCCCAGCCTGTCGAAGTGGCTCATCCAGACGATCCGGTTCGGCTACGTGATTCAGTTCGCCCGTCGTCCTCCCAGATTCAGTGGCATGCTCGAGACTGTGGTGGCAGCCCGAGACGCCTCTGTACTGCGCTAGGAGATTGCTGTCTTCCAGGCAAAGGATGCAATAGAGCCAGTCCCTCCAGCCGAGATGAAGGCAGGGTTTTTTTTATTGTGCCAAAGAAGGGTGGTGGCCTCCGGCCCATCTTGGACCTGCGAGTTGAATCGTGCCTTGCACAGGCTGCCGTTCAGAATGTTGACGCTGAAATGTTGACACTCCCGGTTCCCGAGATGGGTATGGCCCCGCGGCACATTCTGAGTGGTTATTACCCCGGCATGTCGCCACACATTCAGTCCCTGGACAGACCCTGTGTTTTTGCAGGCCGGAGTGTCCCTGGGCCAGGTGTCTCGCTGCCGCAGGGCCCCAGTTGCCTTGGCATACCAACTGCCTGGAGCTGCTAGCAGTGCAATTGGCCAACCATCACGTCGCATGTGCCAGCTCGCCCACCATCTCCACCTCCGGAGCCAGCACCGGTTCAAGTCACTGCGTGCTGTTCACATCCTAGGAGAGCTCTCACGACAGCTTACGTTTCCCAGGGAGTGGCGTCTCCATCCCAAGACGGTTTGGTCTGGAGTCAATTTGGGGAAGCACAGGTGGACCTGTTTGCCTCCTGCGAGTCCTCCTACTGCCAGCGGTTTTATTCCCGCACCAAGGGGACCCTCGGCATGGATGCACTGGCACACTGCTGTCCGCAAGGCCTACACAAGTACACCTTCCCCCCCGTGAGCCTTCTCACACAGACACTGTGCAAAGTCAGGGACGACGAGGAACAGGTCTTGTTGGTAGCGTCAAACTGGCAGTGGTAGACACTATTACTCAGGCCAGAGCCCTCTGTACGAGGCCAGCTTATGCCTTGAAGTGGAGTCTGTTCGCTAGCTAGATAGTGACCACACCCAAGAGGACACGATCGGAATGGCATCTTTAAAAAGACGACTGCCAACCGTGTCAGACACTGCTCTTTTGTGAAATGCCCGGGGGAATCGCTGGATCTGCACAGGGACCCCACTGATCGCGTTGTAGCACCACACAGAACATCATGCACAATTGGAGTAGTGCTTTCCTTCCTGCAAGAAAAGCTGAAGCGCAGGCTGTCGCTCTCAACTTTGAAAGTGTATGTGGCTGCCATCGCGATGCAGTGAATGGCCGGTCCTTAGGAAAGCATGATCTCGTTGTGAGGTTCCTGAGGGGGCCCAGGAGGTTAAACCCCTTCTAGTTTGCTCCTGATACCCTCCTTAGACATCTCTGTTGTGCTAACAGGCATTCAGAGGGGTCCCTTTGAGCCGCTAGACTCAGTTAAGCATGAATATATGTCTCTTAAGACAGCGCTCACTTCCATCAAGAGGGATTTTTCATAGAAAAAAAAATGTAAGTGTACAGTTGTGCAGTTTTATTTTTTTTGCATCTTGAAATTAATAGTTCTGTGTTGTTGTTTTTTTTTTTCTGTTAGGAAGATAACTGGCCCTTTAAATATTCTTTGTACATTTAGATATGCTTATAAACCAAGAACAAGGCATTTATAACTGTATTTATAAACTGCTTACTAATGACTATTAATCTTGGAACAATGCTTTATAAAGGATGAACTAACTATTTATTAATGCTTAACTAATGATTCATAGCATGTAGTTATTATAAAGTGTTACCATTTCGGGTTTTTTCATTTTGACATTTTTTTATTAAGTGTATAATTTGTCCCATAGTTATTCAAAAGTATAGTATGCTACCTTATAACATGACCTAATTTTGTTTGTCACATAAACCTCATCATGTTGCATGATTAGCCAGACATCATGGTGTAAAAACAAACAGTCATTTAGCATTCCTAATCCGATTTGGTGTTAATGTGTTAACAGAATCTGGCAGTCTCTGATCTAATAATTAGTAATGTAGGAGATGTCAAAAAATCATAACATGTCAGGTTCATTCGTCACACTGTAATGGTAATAAACAGAGCTGTGCACAGTCTAATACAATGTGGATTTAAACAAATGTAACAGGTCATCCACGTTTTCCATAATCACTTCATATTCACAGTCCATAAACTGCATACAACAAAGCAGTAAGAGTAGTATTTAAATGTAGCTTTTGATTTAATGTTACTTTATATAAAATATAAAATAAGTGAGGCTTACATACTTATATGAACCACATAAGAGGAAAAAAGAAATGCTTTTGCTTTCATTCGGCAAAACAAGTATTCAGAACATGCATCAGGGGAAGAGGTCAATCACAACACACTTATACATCGCTTTTACACCGCGTTTGTAATCATCCGTCATCAAGCATCAGTTTGCCTCTTCTGCCTGCGGTTTGATAGCGATAGTTTAAAGGACTCTGTGTGTGTGTGTGTGTGTGTGATGAAAGAGTCTGCGGTAGTGAGACACAAGTCAAGTGTTTCAGCTTTTTTCATTTTTCCTTCACATGATATACACTCAGGAAACCAACAGCAGGTTGACTCTAGCACCTTTCGTAAACACGTCTATGTGTCAGGAAAAAATGCACAGCATTCAAACTAAATCTTTAGAGCCTGCTGTCAAAAACCCAACATATCTGACAGGTGGAAAGACATGGGGTGGTGGGAATCTAATGGAAATATCCTGATCCGCACACCGCAGCTGGAAATATTCTTCCTTCTTTTCTCGTTCAAACCCCCTTCCAACCCACATTTACTTCTTTTGCTTTGTGATTTTCTCTGCTTCTACCTCACAACCTGGTATCTGACATTTGTCAACCTTTTGCACCTCAAGTGGGAGGCATTTGTATTTATGTGCATGCGTGTGTATTTGTGTGCGAGTGACTCTACGGTTTGTTTTATTTTGTGTCTGTAGGTTATGAGAAAATCAAACCTGGAGAGGGACAGCTGGCATCCCTTCAGACATTACTTGACCTTTCTGTCTCGCACAATCATGCTCATATACACATACCCACGCGGGGCATCAGGTGTAAAGTGCCTCAATTTAAAGTTTGGCACAAACATTATCAGTTGCTTTATCTACACTTGAATTGAGATGAAAATCAAAAGAGCTGTCTGCTAAGCCTCTCTGTCGTTTTCTGAGATGGAAGCCCTCATATGTTTATACATAGTTTATTGACTTTCTTGGTGAATCATATTGCTGAGGACTGCTGGGAATCGCAGGGCTGCTGGTCCCATACGTCTGGAAATCGCTACCAGCAGATATTTTGTACTTTAGAAACAGTTGTGATTGGCATGTGATACAGTATATCTGGATAGTTCACAATAAATGAACAAAGGATGTAAATAAATAGTGTTGCGCTTCACTCTACAAAAACAATATTTGGGGGAAAATGCAACAGAAAAAGCTTGTTTGTTTAACATTTGTTAATGTTAACACAGAAAGCTGTTCGAATATATTTACATGGCATACATGTAACACAGATGATATAACAAAAAAAAGTATATTGATTGACACTTTATATTGCCTCAATAATATACAATGCCTTGTTCTTAAAACGCTTTAGATTTTTAAAAAGAATGTGTACATTAGTGAATTTATTCATCATTTACTGCACACCAGCTTTAAAAACTAAGCAAAACAAATATTTGACAAAACGCAATTATCCAAAAGATGGCGCCTATCAGAAAATTCTCAGTTGAAACCTCGATGACATCAGTGGTCACATGGCACCACATGCACACCACTCAAACAAATCATGTAACCTTAACTAAGGATATTTGAGTAAAGGGAACTTTTAGCACAAATATTATTATTTAATAGATCTACATCAGTAAGGTAAAAAAAACCTGCAACTGCAGTTATTTGGGCCATTATCATCTTTATGTGGGTTGTGCATTGTCACGGCTCCTCAGCGTGGATGAATCTAATGTTTTGAGGTGTTTACTGTAATGTCAGTCACTGAACCGATACTGGATACTGTAATTCGAAATCACACATTCTACGACTTTGGAGTATGACCCAAATAAGAATTTTCATTGGATATTCATAGTCATCTGAACAAGTAACACGTCTGCCACTTTTATTCTAACAAATATTACAATAAATTGCACCACCGGTGGTGATAAAATCTAATGATCGCTTAGCTTGTATCATATCAAACCATGCAAATCATTATTATTGTTGCACTTTGCTGTCAAATTGTTAAAAGTTTTGTATGTAAATTTTTGACTCTTCTAAAGCCAAAAAATAACATTATGTTTGTAGATATTTAGGAAAGATTCTGTTTTTGCATATACAGTACTATAATTATATAGTGTGTACTAGCGGTACCTTTAGATTTCAATTTCTGTACAGTCTGTACAGTAAACTGGAATATAGTTTAAATTTGATCAAGAAAATCAAAGCGATTTAAAGATTTCTGTACGTATACACACAGAGAGAAAAATTCAAAATTCAGCATAAAAGCATATGCTTAGATCTGTTTTGCAGATGCATTGTGGAGGTATGATGTGCATAATCATAGAGTACAAGACCTCTATTCTACCTTACAATAACATGCAGAGATGAATAACCTGAAACCATCCCTGCCTCCACAGTGAGTCCTTTTCCCCTCACACCAGGGACATATTTCAGCCACCGATCAGAAACCACTTTGCAATGAAGAGGTCATGACCCAGTGGAGAGCTAGAGATTTGAAGGGTTCACAGGAAGCAAAATAAACGAATGAAAGAATGAAAAAGTCAGAATGATTTTGTAAAAATGAAAGATAATTAGGAGCTCAGAAGAAAAGGCTGATGATGTTTTTTTTTTCTTTTTTTTCAGTCTGCCTGACGCTAATGTGAATACGATTGCAATTTGTCATGAAATGATTATTTCGCCCTCACAAAGGTTCTTTGTCTAATTCTCTCCATACGTCAGAGTGCACAATGCTCTCTGAATGGAGCTGTGAATGAGGCAAATCAAAATCAATCAGCTTTGGATGGATTTGCAAGCGCTTGACCCTCTCGTCTGATCAGGAGCTTTAATAATGTGAGATTTTTGCCTTTTTTATGAGAGAGTAGTTACACTTAGAATACTCCATTTGAGTGATACAAAGATCATGTATGCAAAAATATAAAATCTAGGACTAAAATTAATAAAAACATAAAATATTTAACATTTAATAGTTTTAATTTTTACTTCATGTAAAGTTTAATTACATTATACATACATATATTACTACATATTACAGTTTCATATATACACACATATATATAGGTCCTTCTCAAAGAATTAGCATATTGTGATAAAGTTCATTATTTTCTGTAATGTACTGATAAACATTAGACTTTCATATATTTTAGATTC
>JAUMHQ010000033.1:1005951-1016619 GCA_032361165.1 Enteromius paludinosus | reverse complement strand
CCTCAAATCTATGCCATATGTACAAACTACTACTACATATACTGTACAACATTACTTTGGTGTAAAGCTGCTTTGCAGTGATATGTATCATGAAAAGCGCTATACAAAAAATTTTGGATTGAATTTTGAATTTAGTTATTTATTTATGTATCATAATTTATTTTTGTGTGTGTACAGGGCAGTTTTATGGTCCTGTGAGGCCCCTGAGTACATGGATGACCTCTTTTGTATCCAACCCAGTGGCAAGTGTAAAGATTGATTTTGAGGAATTTGGAAACATTATTTGGTAAGCTAACACAAATCCACATTAAATATTCCCTGTTGTAGTTTTCGAATTTTATTTTGCAAAATGCACCCAGAGAATTCAATTTTACCTGGAATTTTGGACACCCCCAAGAAACTTGCTGCATTCACAATCACTTTTTACCACTTAAACGTTCTTCAAAACAAGGTTAAAAATTTGCATTTGTCATTTTGAAAGACTACATACTTCAGGACCCCTTCCCCCCAACTCTAACTAACCTTGCTCCTTGTCTCTCAGCCTCAGAGGAGAACAAGAACAGGCTCTCCTTCAGTGCTTAATTGAAATAGAATGGACATTGTGTGCTCATCAGAAAATAGATGAAGGACAGCTAGTGCAGCGAACACTTTAAGTGTGTCAATATGAGTAATTTTAAATATTTCCTCTCAATGAAATGATTGAAAGAGCAGAAGGACAAGTGTTTTCTGTGCACTCAAATAACTGATAAAAAGGCGAGAGGGAATACAGAGGACTGGGCGCACAGTGAACCTTTTCTTTTTCAAGTCCTCTAAATCTGTGCCTCTCAGTTAGGTTGCTTTGGATATCAAGGTGCCAGTGTTTTTTTTTACCACATTAAACTTAATTATTTATGCCAAGAATTCACCATATAGTATTCAACCTTATTGCAAGCTAATTCACTGTATAATGGGTTGTATTTTATTTTACTTTGTGAGGATTTGTTTGTTTTGAGGATGATGGATGAACTAAAATACAAAAATATATAACATGAGATAATACTATAACAGGAGCAACCTAGTCTCATAAAAATACATAGCTCTGTGCACTTTTTTGTGCACATCTCGCACAGTTTCAAAGAGACACATACATCTGCACTCTGTGAGCTAACAAATAAACCCACCGTCTATGAAAAGCCAGAGATATGAAGCTGGATATGTGTGATGCTTACGTCCAAAAGCATCATTTTTCAGATATCTCTGCATATTAATATTGCTTTGAAGTCATAACATGATATTCTTCAAAGTAATTGTGAAAAATTACGCTTTATTAATCAAAACTCTTTACATTTGTATAAAAAAGGAATAAAAGATGTTTTACTGCCTCTAGTGTTCATTTATATTTTGAAACTGCAGCAATATGTACTTAATGGTACGTATTTTGTGTCTTGCTAAAAAGTTCACCAAGGTATGTTTATGCCACGAGACCAGGTAGCAAATGAGATATATGTAACGTTTTCTTTTTATCTAAACCTAGTTATTTTGCCAACATACAGTTAGTTGCATTTTGAAACTATTTTACTCAATAATAAAACATTTGAATTTTTTCAAATTTGTATTGAATTTGAATCTTTGCTAAATTCCCTGTGCCACAGTTCTCAAATCCCAAGATCCAAGAAGCATTTTAGCACATTTCTGAAAAACACTCTTTTTTTAGTTTCACAGAAATATGAAAGTAATTCATCTTAAACATGAGAGTGAGTAAATGTCGACATTTTCATTTTACATGAACTATTCTTTTAAGATTATAAATGGTTTAATTATGTTTTTATATTATAATTTAACTACATAGGTCTTGCATGGTGTGTCTCTGAAGGCAGTAATGTAACCCTTATCTTATTCAGCCATTTGATACAGGTCTTTTACCAAGAGTATCAGATAGAGATGAATCAATTCACCCACTTTCATCATTCTCAGGGTTTATCAGAAGCATAAATATGTGTATGTTTCACTATATATGCCCTCTATAGACATCTTCAAATCATTTCAGGTTTTATGCGCTGCTTTTAATAGCTTCATGAGGATTACTTTGCATCTTCCTGTTGTTTGACAAGTCTGAATTTAGTCCTATGATCATTGACACACAGCATGAATATTCATATCAATCTAAATACCTGAGGAAGTAATTAAAGCCTGTTTTGTTTCTTTCTATAGCAACAGAATCAGTTCAGTGCAAATTTGGAGTTTCGATGCAAACCCTCTTGCTAATGCAACAGGGTGTTAATTTTCCACAGACCTACTGTACATCTACAGTGTAAGTCTAAATTAAAAAGGAGTGATGCACAGAGATTTGAATGTGAGAGAAGTGGGAAGAATTATTGAAAACCGCAGGCAACTGCAACTTTCTTTTGTTCCCAGCATTCAACTCATCTGACAGATGCAGACTAAATTTAAACATATTCGTATTTAGACCACTTTAGAGCGTTCTTGAATCTGTTATGCATCGATCCTTGGAAATTCTACAGTATGCAACCTCTCAAACGCACACACATAAAAGGCAAGCGAATGCTACTTTAGTTTTTCTTTAATTAGAGCACAAGGCCTGAGGCACAGGGCCTATCACAAGGCACAGAGTGAATTATCAAAGGTTTACATTACCTGGGGACAGGGCCCTAATTGCAGTATGTCCAAACACCTAAAAACATATCCAAGAGAAAAGTTGGAAGAAAAAAAAAAAAGCAGTGGAACAACATTCAGAAGAATACTGTAGCCTTTGACCAAAGCTTTCAGACTAACTCTGAGGCCAAGCTTTGAGTCAGAAAATAAAGGAGGAAATAACAAGAACTGAAAACAAAACACATCCCGACCTCTACAGACACATTCAGAGTGGTGAAAAAAAAATCAAAGATTCTGTTTCAAATCGCTCATTAGACTGCTGTCGCTGCATTGTTAGACGTGAACCTCTCCAAGACCAGTCAACTGAATCTATTAAAATGAATGTGGCATTAATAAACAATACATGAAGTACAGATCTGAACAGAGGCCTTGGGGTTTCACTGCTTTTCTGCTCTGTCCCTCCAGGAAACAAAAAGTTTTTTTTTTTCTGGGTACAAAATGATGATGGTATACGGTGCTAAAGTATAGTATAGCTGGTTTTAAACTCGCAATGTTTTAAAATTCAAGGCATTTGTCACCTCTCACTGTATAGGCGAAATTGAATTGAAATAACATAGCAGCATAGACTATTCTAGGTTGTTTTCTCCACTAATGGTAATTTAATGTGTGTCATACAGTATGAGCCACGCAGTCATCATATCATATGCTATAAAGATGATGTGTTCATGTTGGTTGTAGAGTCGATCACCTCCTGGTTTTTCTTCATTTTTTTCCCCACTGGTAGACCTCGGCAGCTCTCACTCTTGTGCTTTCATTCTCATCAGGCCCTTTACGGATTTTCCCCACGTCTGTGGGCAGAAATTGGCGTTTATCTCAACGGGGTGCATGCATTAAGGAGAGCTAAACAGCTTTGACATGCCTGTGTCACTGACTTTCAAACCGCTTTCTGGGGTCGCACTGCATGTGTAAAGTGATTTTTCTTTGTCTTACAAGACCAAACTTATGTTTGTAAGTGCATGTGCATATTTTAGATAGGCCAGCAAAAGACACTAACAAATGTGTTCCCCCATGCCAATTACTGTAACAGCATGTGGCGCACCACAATGAGCTCCTGGTGAAAGAATATGACAAGAATCAAAGAGTTGAAGAGTTAAAACAAAACATAGATTACAGTAGCAGCATGAGTGCAGTCAAAATCTAACTTTTAATACATCAAGCTAAATTTCTACTGCAAATCTTTGGACGTGTATCAGAGACAGGTGAATTTGGTTCCAACTTGTGGTATATATCTAATGAAGGCAAGACGTGTTTCGTTTATTTCAATGACTAACTTTTATATAGTCATTATACTGAAGAAAATTGTTTGTATTAATTATTATGTGGAATATATATACAGTATATATATATATATATATATATATATATATATATAACTGGAGAGGATCTGCGAGGAAGAATGGCAGAGGATCCCCAAATCCAGGTGTAAAAAACTTTTCTGTATTCGATCAAAAGGGTGCTTCTACTAAACATTGAGCAAAGGGTCTGAATACTTAGGACCATGTGATATTTCATTTATTTATTTATTTTTATTTTTTATAAATATGCAAAAAGGTCAATAATTCTGTGTTTTTCTGTCAATATGGGGTGCTGTGCGTACATTAATGAGGAAAAAAATATATTTTAGCTAATGGCTGCAACATAACAAAAAGTGAAATATTTAAGGGGGTCTGAATACTTTCCGTACCCACTGTATATACGATATTAAGTAACCATAGCAACAGTAGATGACCCATAATAAAATAAGTGCCTGCTCTTGATGTTTGCTTTTCTCTGTCTCATTTTTAGAGGACAGCTAATGGACCATACAGATATTCAGTCTCATTCTCCCCGATGGTGTCCTCTGTAGACACTGCCTATTAAAAGGACAACTGTGACTTTTGTATCTTGTCCTGAGGGAAAGAGGCCATGGTGTCGCTTTTATAGAGCTTTGAGATATTTAAAGCATCATCATGTCTATTGCGCAAAGCCTGTTAAACATTTAACCCCATCAGGCAAGGTCAAATACACAAGCACACACATGCGCACAGAGTAATCAGGCCACAGTGGGACAAATTGCATATTAACAAGGGCTTTAGGTCTATTGTGTCGATGCTTTTTCTCAGTGGGTGCTCTTAGAGGAGCTAGCAGTGTGTGTTACAGAATAGGAATAGCCTTGAAGTGCAGCAGTGAGGTGGTGTGTTGGGCTTTTTCTTTCGGTGGTCTCTCCCAAATGTACTGTAATCTCAGCTTGGGGTCCGATCGTGGCCTTCTAGTCTACATCACTATGAATATCATGCCCTTAATTCATAGCTGTAGGGAGTCCTGTTTAATCAGCATCATTATTGGATTCTAACCATCTATTCCAGTCTCGTTACAAGAGAGACAGATACTTTTTGATATTATGCCATTGAAATATGTTGTTAATCTTCTGAACTGGCTGACAAAATGACACCACAGGGCTTCAGATCTCTGTCCTGTGGTGGTTGAATCGGTAGTTGACAGCAATCACATTCCAGTCCTCTAAGTATGTGGAGAAATTCCATTGGGAAAAGACTTCCAGCCCATTTAGAAGAGAGGATCAGCTGCTCTCTTATAATTAAATGTCAAATTTATATTTGGAGTCTAAATAATTCTGGATGAAAGTGTGACCAGATCAAAATCAAATCTGAGTGGACTAAATTATCACTGGAAAGAAAATCCTCAGAGTTTAGGGTTTATGGCAGGGGCATGAAATTATGCTTGTGGAATTGCACATTGGAGATGTCTTTGTGTAACTTTATGCAAATTGTAAAATTACAGTATATCACAGGTAAAACGCTTCCATGAACATGTTTACACATATCATATTCTTAGCCATTCTTCAGCTTTTACATATGCCTATTCAATTACATCCTTTAGTAATAAAAATAACCAAGCACTGTGTGATTACAAGCAGCTTTTTATTACCATTATTTATATTAACATAATTAACGTGCTTGTAGTTAATTATATACACAGTAACACGATCACTGTAAAGTGTGACCTCAAACTGTAATAGCCTTTCAATAATTAATGTCCATTTTATTATCACAATTATTAATAACACAACAACAGACAACTAAAATTGAAAAGCAAATGTTTTCTTTTCTTAATTAGGCCTATCGCTTATAGTGGGTTTCTCTCAGTCAAGCGCGGGACGTGAAATGGAAAACCTGGACTGGATGAAAAAACTATTGATTCCAGAACGGCTATCTGTTCCACTTAAACTTTATTTCATAACGGATTTTAGTCTGTGCGACACACGTATCGAGACAGTTTGGTTTATTGCAAACCTTCAGTTAGGTGCAGACAAAATAAACGAACCGGCTATCTATTATCTGAAATGAAACTTACTCGATAGCAATTATTGTTTATGGACTTGAGTGCAACCGCACTCTCGCTCATGTAATATTGCTTCAACATTTGTTCTTCTACGCGAGCTTGACGTTTAGCTTATTTATACAATTTTTCATAGACTATGTGAACACAGAACATATTAGCTAATTACTGTCTGAAATGTAAATTACTCGACACCAGTTACTTGTTTATAGACTTAAGTACGACAAAACTTGTGCTCATGTGCTATTGCTTAATTAAACATCCATTCTTCTTCCACGCAGATTACGCACGAGAGACGCCACAGGCTCTGCTCCGGTGTGCGCAGCGTTGCTCTCATCCCAGTGGCCCCCAGGAGCCCGACACGATCTGTGATGAAATCAGTGTAACACAACCAGCTGTTCATATGTCATCTCGAATTTAGCCGACATCTGACATGTATGCTCATGTATCATCTCTTACTCAGGCACATCTGGTCACTTCGCAGCGCATCCGAGCAGCGGGGTGAAGGACAGCCGCTGCGCTCCCTCCGCCCTCAATCACCCTCCGCTATTGGCCAGCGCGCACCGGCTTCATTATTCCAGTCTCACGGATGCGCGAGACACTCACTCAGCGCGCGGATGAGAGAGATTTCACGCAGAACTTCGGGTTTATCGCTACGGGAGGGACCTGTTACTGAAGCCACGGGGACGCACGGCACATGCATGAGAGCGGCACATGCGAGCGGCTCCCCGGTTTAGTTGGGGACGCAGGAGAGAAGCTCAGTGATGATGGGACGCTTTGGGAAGAAGGGACGATACTCCTGCTTTGGCTTCCTCGCGGTCCTGGTTATCCTGCTGCCCTATGCGATGGCTAGAGGTAAGAGTGTTTACGAAAGCCCCCCACTTCCCACACATTTAGCCGTTTTGGAGAGTTCGTGGACTCTATATGCATATGCAATGAGCGATGCTAAATAATGACAGTATATTGGATTTTCCAAATGCAAGGCACGACTGTTCCAGTAGCAACGGGCTTTGCGTTGAAGCACGTGTAGTAGATGCTAATTCGCGTAAAACTACCCAAACGCATGTAAAAGTAATGCGCTTCAATCCCATCACTGTGCCAAACGCTTGAATAGGCAGAAGCGACTGTAGATAGAAGCGAGTGCCAGTGCACAAAAACATTTGCGCGTGACGTATTTTACAAATGTCTGCAAAACATGCTATCAGCAGTCTCCACTGGAAACCTTGTCATCAATTCGGTTTGCACGAAGCTTGTGTTTATTGGAGTGAGAATGTCAAGCGTGCGTGCCATGAGGTGCGCAGCGCAACAGGCTCAAAGGGCGGCTTTCCGTCAGATTGTGCACGCTTGTGCGTCGTGTTCTTGATTGAAAATCGCAAAACACTTTTATTTACAGCGTACATGTCATTTATTTTTTCTATTGCTTAAATTACAAGCATCTTCATGAAGTAGCCTACTTGTGAATTACGTGCGTAACAACTTAAGTACGCCGTATTTTAAACGCACTTTTACAAAAAAAAATCATATGCGCTGTAAGCATTCGTATTTATTTAGTGATGTTTTTATTATTTTAGTGTTATGTGTTGTTTGAGAAGTATTTTGTCTAAATAACAATGTGTTGATTCTGGAAATTTTACTCATCAGGTGATTTATTTCCTCTCTTTATATTTTTATTGTTCAAGTGGGTTGGCATGTTAGCATTAAATTCACAGACAGTTTACACAGACTATGAAATACATAATAATGAAGATATTCTCATAACAGCAGCCAGTTTCTTCTTTTCTGTAGATTAAACAGGATATTTTGTATACTGAAAGAGCATTGCATAAGTAAAAATAACATGTTGTTGTCCTATTCACATATTTCCTCTTTAGATGAGAATTTTGACACTTTTATCAAAGATTAATGTTGTATGTTTTTTTTGAAGCAATTATCTTATGTTAAGAGTCATTGATGCTTAGCAAAGAGGTGGACAGAGCACAGAGACTCTGAATACAATAACTATCATTAAGATGTTCAACCGAGATAGATTAATTAGATGTTTATAAACAAGTGTCCAATTAGAATTTTGTTAATTGCCAGTGTGGTTTTTTTAGCCCTCCATCTATCTTGTGGTCCTATTATGTGTGATGTCTGAAATTTAAAGCATTTAAAAGAAACCTGATGCTGTTGAGTGGGCAATTTGTGGTTGATTGTCTTGTTATCAGTCAGGAGTGCTGTTACTACCTGATGCACCCCTAAGGGCCACTTTTGAGATCCGCTTTGTGTATCTGTTCATAGAGGCTGGCTAAGAGATTGTCTTAGCTGTTTTCTCTCAGGGTTTATTTCCATGAAATGGTGATTTTAGTTCATCATCCATTAATATGCTGATTTGGTGATTTATTAAGATAAGGGACACTTAAATCTTCAATTATGAATCTGCATCAGGTTTTGTTAATTGACACAGAATTCTCACTGTGCGTTAAAAAGTCTGCTGCCGCGCAACATCTGACCTCCTGATTCTGTCGTCCCTCATGATAAACTATTTGCAAGTCTATTAGCAAATTAGCCCTCGGGATTTGATCCTCCTTCTTCCCTTAAAGTATGGAAATCAGCTCAAACCGGCCTAACATTCATAAATAATGAGTTCTCCTCACCAGCGTTAAGAGGGTGTTGCATAAGACATATCCGTTCCTCTCTGAGATATCACTTTGTTGGTTCATTGGGAGAATTCATTAATATGCAAATGAAACCGTGTCATTAAAATATCCAATCATCTGTCATGTTCACTTACACCGCCCCAAGCGCTGACATCATCTATTGTTTCACATCCATGTTCAGAAAAGCTCTGCACCTGTCAGAAGGAAGTTGTTATTGAAAACCATAAACAAACCCAAACTATTACAGCGTTTGCCACATTGCCTGTGGTCAGAGCGTTAAATGTCATTTTCCTTTAATGTATTGTAGGCTTTTTTTTTTCATAAAGTTGATGTGAGACACAGAACGGAAATGTAGCCCTGGGCAGCAGTAGATGGAGATGTAACTGTGCCCGATTCAGTGATAGAGGCGCACATGATAATGAGTTCGAGTAGCTTTTGAAGTCTCCAGAGAGGTTCTCTGATGGCATGAGTTATGAATAAAGGCAGCACGTTCAGCTGAACATAAGCAATATTTAATTTATCATTCGGTATCATTAAACCGACTCTCACCGTACTTGCAGTAGTCACTTTTTGACATCTACGCACGTATGAAGGAGAACCGTGATGTGAATCTGCAACATGGGACATGACTCTGTTTTTTTCTGGGCCTCAATATGACATGAGTATATTCATCAATAGAATATTAGGCTACTCACAAGATGTCTGTTAACACTGATGCATTGCAGTGTCCAGACTTTATCCGCAAGGCATACATTTCCCAGAAAGCATCAGCGTTGTGCCCAAAGAAATGTTTCCAGCCTGTCCCTGTTGTGAGAACTTGTCATGAACCCGGTTGGTGGAGTGTATTTATGAGAGCGAGAGAGATGCAGGTCTGCTCATCCTCAGGGACCTGGATCAAAAGGTGCTTGTTAGGATGATGGAGTCCTCTTGTCATTTGTCATAGCTGTGACATGGAACGCCAGCCCTCCTGCTTTTCAGTAAAGGCTAAGAAGCTTTTTTTTTTTTTTGCTGTGCAGTGTTTACGCATGTGTGTGAACAGGTGTTCATGTGTAATTGCCCTCAGAGGTTTGTGATTTGCTGTATAATCCGTATGTGCAGCATTCAACGGTAAAACCCAACAAAGGTCACGTTTAATCTTTCAAGCACTCATAAATTTGTCAAAAGGAGGGAGGATCTTTGTAACCGCATACATTTTCAATAACAAGAGGGCAGCGAGGGTAGATCCTGGGGGAGGCTGAGTTTGGAGATTTCTGTGTTCGCTTGCATCATTTTCTTGGGAGTGCTCGGGGGTGGAATTAGATGTTGTATTTTTGGTGATGTTCATCCCACACTGTATACTGTCATATAATGCAGGTGTATCTAAATATTGGTCCTTGAGCCAGAAGTTTTGGGTATATGCTGTACACAGTCCAAAATTAGCTCTTAATCAGTGCCGAATGTTATGTGGTGTTGGTGACATCACAATCAAGTTGGAAGTTTGGTCTACTTTGACGAAATTGATCCGACTCGAATCAAACACTACAATGTATAGAAAGCCTAACTGACTGCTGCATCTTGTCTTCTGACAGCTTTTACTTCAGCTAAACATTTTCCATCTGATTTCTTTTCCTGCAGGACTCCATGGGGTGACACATATGTGGAATATTCCTCACATTAAGTCTCTTAATTGGAAATATGAGGAGCAAAATAACAATGTATCTTCATGTTTTTAGGTGTGTTGCAGTTTCACTGTGATACAGAAAGTGACTCAGCTAGGGTGACACAGTGACCTGTGCTGCTTGTTGGTAATATTGAAGGAAAAGCTGCTAAATAATTCCATTATTTAAAAAATAAATAATAACAAGGCCCTGGACACATACTAATAATACCATTTCCCTTTTGTGCTGTAGGAGGTTGATGGGCCAAAATAGCAAATGCACTGTGAAATAAAATATGGCCATCTTCTTCTTTTAATTATCCATACAGATAGTCAAGTCAAGTCAAGTCACTTTTATTTATATAGCGCTTTTAACAATACACATTGTAGCAAAGCACTGAACATTAT
>JAUMHQ010000033.1:984139-1002416 GCA_032361165.1 Enteromius paludinosus | reverse complement strand
AAATATAAGAAAATAAATTTATAAATGCATTTACATGTAAATACTTTCAAAATGTAAACTGTATGTGTGTGTTTTAATATAAACATAAAAAATAAACACAGCATAAAAGCATATATATTGTAAAGAAAAACTTTTATTTTGGATGCGATTAATCACGATTAATCTTTTGACAGCACTATATATTACATATTATGTAATCTATCAATGTAAAATGTAATTTATTTGTGCAATTTATTATCATTACTCCAGTCTTCAGTGTCACATGATCCTTTAGAAATCATTCTTGATTTGCTGCTCATGAAATATATCATTATCAATGTTGACAATAGTTTTGCTGCTTAATTTTGAACTTTTAAAAAATTTATTTATTTATTTATTCATTTTTTACAAAGTTTTTTTAAGCATTTATTTTTTTTAAGCATTTAAAATCATTTACGACAAAATTGCTGTTGATTTTTAATCAATTTATTGCATTCCTGCTGGATGTCTGAAAAAATACTTCATACTTGAAAAAATGCTGACCCCCAAACTTACATTCCATATTACAATATATGAGTTCTTGTGCGATGAAGAATGACCTTGGAACATGGCTTACAACCAATTTCTGACCTAGATGTGTAGCCATATACACTAGGTGTCACTTCTTTTCATCCGCCTCTGTTATTGCCATAATTTGTTTTGAATTATACATAATCATCATGATTTCAGAATAGGCTAAGTAGTTATTTGACTTTTGGTCAACATTATTAACCTAAAGGGAAGGTAATTTTAGTAGTAACACATTTTTCTGAAAGATCACTGAGGTGCATTTTTAGGTAACATGTACTGATGAAATGTTCAGAGACCAAATGTGTATATTAGGAAAGTGCATGTTGACTTTAAGTCTATACTGAGCTATGAAAGAAACACTCGAGTGATAAAATTGTCCTCTGGTGTGAGAGAGACAGTGAGAGAAGGAGGGGCTGTGCGAGGGCTGTGATTTTCTCAGCGTGAGCGGCACACGCAGGCATTTCTCTATTCATTCTAATCAGGATGAATCAGGTATGTTTGCCAGAGGATAACACACCTGTGCACACACACACTCATAAAGTTTCCCGGGGAAGGATTACAAGTCAACAGAAATCTCTATTATGCTTAAGATTTGAGTCAGGGGAAATCGCTTCTAAAATATCCCATCCAATTACGTCTGTGACAGTTTTATTAGAAAGGGAAAGTCTTGGAGTGTTGTTGCGTGTGTGTGTGTGTGTGTACACACATGCAGTGACAGAAAGAGAAATGGAGAGTGAGCACGAGAGAAACGTGAAGAGCGAGGGAGAGGAGTGCTTTAAATCACTGTGTGCTTTGAATCACTGTGGATATTTCAGCTCCTGTCACTCTTGTGTGGCTCTTTTATCCACAAGACACTTTTAGACCCTAAATCTTCCTCCAAATATCCCTGTGTGAAATAGAATTTCACACTCGTATGTGGTCGATTTCATGGGGCATGTCAGAGCAGTTTTCGTTTTTTAAAAGCTAGTTTATTATAGATTTACAGTACCTTTATTTTTATTTTTGGGCTTTTGACACATTATTTGACAGATACAGTGGAGAGTTACAGAAAATGTTGTGTGTGAGAGAGAAGAGAAACACTTCAGGACACATTTATTTTTGAGTTTGTTACAGTATGTTCTGATTGTTTATATAATTTTTTTGTTTTACTTTAGCACAAACATGAATTGGAAAGATGTGAAAACTAACATCACCTAAACTAAAACAAGTATTGGTAACATTTTAATAAGGTTTCATATGTTAACCTTAGTTAACTAAATTAATTAACATGTGACAACGAAAAATACTTTTAATAATAATTTAGTTAATATGAATTCATATTACATAATTTTTACATTTGCTATTAATTTTAAATAATTTAATACATTTTTAATTAACCTGATATGACTAACAGACTAATAGTCTTTTTCTTTTTGCATGTCAAATAGATATGAATCTGTCTAGTCCAGCTCTTGCTGTGATAGCAAATGCTCACAGACCCTGACTCAACTGGCACAAAGCAAATGTGCCTTTTGTGGAATAACTGAAAAATACCCATAAGCACAACTTATAAGCCTCCATATTACTTTGTGCCTGCTTTTAATCTTTTTTTCCAACTTTTTTTTTGTCTTATACACAATCCTGCCCACAGGCTAAAATTACTTCCTCATCAACACAAACCAGAAATGTGTTCCTTTTTGAAATTAACCTACAATTTGTCATCCCAGAGTATCTGTATTCAGCAATTGTTATCGTTTCATCTTCCAGCATAAGTTTATATTTTTACTAAGATCATTACAGAGAATGTGAGATGTGGTGCTGCCTTAGGACAGTCTAAAATAAGATATTTTCAGAGGCAGCATAATTAAGTTACCCACCTTTTGGAACAGCCTTTGCGTTGGCAAGCTTTATGCTTTGCCTTAAAATGTTTCCTCCATTACCAGCTCACTGGTTTTTGGAACAGAGCAAATAACTGCATATCATGTCTGATTTAATGTGAAGCCACGGAGGCCAGAGGAGCTGTCCGTGGTCCTGAAAATGCTTTTACTATTGAGAATCTACTGGCTGCTGTCCGTGGTGCTGAAATTATCTGCAGGCACCTTCAGCTGCTTTAGGGCAGTTTTCACTTTATCTCTCGGTGTCACCGACTCATATGGTGCTCGTTTAAAAACGTCATCCAACCTAAGAGCATTTTTGAAAGTGATTGACAGACCAGTAAAAGCAGTGAGTAAGCTTGCTGTCAGGGAGCCCTAGCTGATGTATCTGATTATAGCAACTCACAGATAGGTAACTGTCAATCGAATTTGCCGGTTAGACGCTTTTGCTTCATGTTGAGTGAAACAGTGACTTTTATTCTAGAGCTGATGTATAATTCTTGAATTTTTGTTGCAGGGTCACGTGATGGTCTCCCTTCAATGTCTGGATCGCTGCCTCACTTCCTGCAGGAGCCCGATGATGCTTACATTGTCAAAAGCAACCCCATCAAGCTACGTTGCAGAGCGCGGCCCGCCCTCCAGATCTTCTTTAAATGCAACGGAGAATGGGTCCATCAGAACCAACACACTTCCTTGGAGCACACTGAACTAGGAACGGGTAAACATGCATGTGCTATCCTTCTCTTTAAAGTAATATTTCACCCAAAAATGAAAATTTTATGAAATTTACTCACCCTCAGGCAATCTGAGATGTAGATGAGTTTGTTTGTTCAGAGGAACTATGGGTGAGCAAAAGATGCTAGATTTCTCCAAATCTGTTGTGATGAGGAAACAAACTACATCTTGGATGGCCTGAAGGGTGAGTACATTTACAGTAAATTTTCATTTTTGGGTGAACTATTCCTTTAATGCACCTTCTGTCTATTTCTGTCTGTCAAATACAAACATCCAGCAGTGCATGATGGGAGAGTGGTGTCCAGAATGTCAAATTCTACAGCAGCAGACGTTCGGCTCAACTTCTCTCAGCTTTCATCTTTCAGTTCACTCTCCATCAAACATAGTGTGCTATCTGTAAGAGCTTGAAAGAGACTGATTGTTGCGTTTAGTGTTTGCTGGTGCAGATTCTGACAGCTGAAAGGACTGATCTAGTGATGCAACCTAGTGAAATACAACCCCCCCCTCGGATCAGTACTTGACCCAGGCGTGAATTGCTGCTTTTTATTCAAAAACATTTGAAAAGCAGACTGACTCATTTCAGGAATGGTTTTACCTTTTGTACTACCTTTTTCATCTTTATCTGCTACTAATAAAAGTGACAACTGTTAGCAGCTGAAGAATTGACAGATTTTGAATGCTACCTGTATTAAAAGCTTTAAAATAGACTGCTAGTAAGGACGGAATCCTTAAGCTGCTTATGCCAGATGATAGACCAGAAGTTATTCACTTCTGGAGAAGCGTTTAGAGTATCAATGTAGATATTTCACACTTGATGTGAGGTGCATCAATCAGTGTGCCTCCATTAATTGAAAGGATGGTAATGAATGAGGTCAGAAATATACTTCAGTATTAATGTTTATACTTTATTTTACCCAATCTTTTTAAAATGGTAGTACATGTATATGCGGGTAGTTATTCATTCATACCAGCACAGTCAATAAGCAGAGTAAATGCTGTTGATTTTTTTGCTTCATGAGAGACGCAAACAGAATCTGTTCTGAAACTAATTACTGATCTGTATGTGTAAAAAGTTTGTTATTACTGCCATCGTCATGTTTGGAGTATTTTGTTGCTACACTTGTGTATTTGGCCTCTGTTATGTGTTGAGAAGTCATTATTTGGATGAAAATGTGGTGATAAATTAGATTTCATGATGTTGAAATTTATAATAATTCTCAAAAACTACCTTATTAACCCTACCCTACTCTATGCGGGAACATACAGTCACATAATTTTCTTCATAGAGCTTGCTGTTGTAATTATGCTACATTTTTGCTGAAACAGGGCTTACGCTGCGCTTATAATAAGGAGAATCTCCCTGAAGCTACATGGGTTTAAGTGCCTTGCCGTAGGCACAGTAGTGCTTATAGATTAGCCCTTGTGGGGCTCAAACCTACAGCCTTTTGGTTATCATCCCAGATCTTTAACCACTAGGCCACACCACCACATTGTACAGTATAAGGAAACTACTGCTTACAAATCTAAGTAACATCAGCTCACATGCTGAAAGCCCCACGGCTGATCTCGGATCATCTGCTAAAATAAACATCCACCTCAAATATGATGTTGCATGCGCCCAGCTTGCTATCTCAGCTTCCTCTTAGCACACTTACAGAGATCTTCTATCCGTGCCCGGCATTGACCATTGAGTCTCAGCAGGTTGTTGGACTGCCTAATCATCTCTGTACATCTGTGAGGCTCCGTTGATTAAGACCGGGCTCCCTCGGTCCAGCACAGATATGCTCTGATCGCATCTCTCCAGCGGTAAAGCCGATAAATCAAACTCAGAGAGCAGGAGCCGCGGTGTCCTTGGACTGCCTGCGTGCCTGCTTGGATTATTTGTCCTGCTGGGCTGAATGGAATCGCTCACGGATGGATGGTTGGTAAATCTGTCAGTACTTTTGAAATGGTGCACTTTTGTGAAGACTGGTAAAGACTGTCAAACCGCACTGCGGGACAGGCCGAGGTTGATGCAGACAGACGGTGTCTTACAGACGTACATATACACATAAATAATCCATTTCTAGGTGCTGAATGCTAGTAGATTTTAGTATGTGAATCAGTCACACCAGCACTGGACCATGATACAGTGTTGTTTCCTTCACTGTAAATATCACCCAGGGTTTGTTTGTTCGTTTGTGTAATTTTATGCATTTGTATTTGGCTCTGATTCCAGAACAAAGAATCGCAGGCATTAATAGAGACGTAAAAGGAAAGCTCCAGCTTTACCGCCTCGTGTTTGATGAACGCTGTGAGGAAGAGCAGCCAGCTTGCAGGTCTGTTTCAGAATTAGCCAGCTCTGTTTCCTTCCTGTGGCCAAACACACAGTCACAGCAGAGCTGGCTAACAGGGCTGGACACCACTGCGATTCTCTGGCATATGAACAGAATCACGCACGAGAAGGGTAGTATAATCACCTCCCAGCAACATTCACAGCTCTGTTCGCTACTAATGAAACACTGTTGTGTTATAAAAATTAGCTTTACAATCTGGTACTACAACTGCATTTTAAATACAGAGATGTCATAGGGATAGGCTCCCAAAAAAAAAATTCTCTCATCATTTTTATCCCCTTCAATGTCATCCCATACCTATATAACCTGGATCTTTCTTCTGCAGAACATAAAAAGATGCGGGTTGCATTGAATTGGAAACACTACAGTATAAAGACCAATTTGGAAAATTGTTAAATGAATTGAGCATTGTTAGAACTGTATATAAGGTAAAGTACAAGCAAGACAGTGAGTGTTTTCCTGGGGTGATGTCTTAATGTCTGCAGGTCATGGGGGCTCAGGTGTGTGACCTTGCAGACACGCCTTAGGACGTGTGTGCTCAATGATTCATAATTCAGTCGTGATGAAAGTGTGCATCAAGTGCATTATCCCCCATTTGTGCACCTGTGCTTGATAAAATGTGCTGGTTTGTTTAATAATTATGAGGACAGAGTTGGCTTTTATGCTGCCACTTCATGAAAATTTATTTGATAGGGCTCTGTGAGCTGCAGCACCCATGAGGTTGCTCGTTTTGCCAGGGGTGATAATCATCTTGGCTACAATTGATAGCAAATGACTATAGAAATTGTTCTCCTAAAAATTAAATTCTTACCAGTCGGCTGTTGTATTCAAAGACTGTTAAAGTTGCATGACAGCTTTGTGTATATAAGACCGAGATTTTGTCCTTATTCTCTGATAATTTCCCTCAATTGAGCTGTCAGCACAATAACTGCTATCGGCGGGTTGAAGTTGGCAACCGGGTCAATGAACAAATGATTCCTTTGAATCAGTACTTTTTTAAAGAACAAGCTGATTTGGTTCACAAATCAAACTAAACGTTGGCACGATAGTATCCTGGGTTTGACTCCTGGCTTTTTGACCTTTTCTAAACCCACCTCCCTCTCTCTCTCTCTCTCTCTCTCTCCCACTTTGCTTCCTATCATTACCACAGACCTCTCAGAATAAAGTCAAAATGACAAAAAATAAATCTATATAAATCAGAATGAACAATTTGTTCATGAATCGGACCATTGATTTATTCAATTAATTGATTTATTCATTGATTTATTGATTCAGTTGCGCTGGTTCTCAATTAAAATTTTTAATATTGTGATTGTTTACTACAAAGTTGTTGTTTTTCCTGTATGAGTAAGTGAGTCAAACGTGGGCCAATGAATGAATCATTTCATGAATTGCTCACTTCTTTTTTTCTTTTTTTTTTTTTTTTTGTGAATTAGTTGAACGAAAATCAGACTGAGCAATCCGTTAAAAGTCAGAGACTTCTCTTATAAAGCTGCATTCTTTTGTGTGACTAAAAACAGTTCAATCCAAAAGTTTAGTGTAAAACATGTTAAAGATTTTCAGATGGGATGTCAGTTCATTAAATAAACTATTGCCTATTTAAAGAAGTCATAATGTTCATTCTGGAAAGTGAAGTAAAGTGTAGTATACAGTAAGTGAGTTGAATTTAAAAGAACCGACTCAAAAGAGTGATTTAATTCTTCATGAACCAGTTGCTCCTTTTCACAAATAAGACTGAATGATTCAGTTGAGTGAATCTTTAATAAACCTCTACATCGTTATCCCTATTTTAGCCAGGAGCTGAAACCATGTGTGTGTAGGCCTCCATATCTAAAAAAAGGAAAAAACAAATTAAATTTTCTCTTAGATGCCACAGGAAGTGCTTCACCGTCCAACGCTTGGTTTGTTGTTATGGCTATGGATATGGACTGGAAGAGAGCAGGAGGGCAGGGCAGTGCAGAGCAACAGTCAGCCAGAGCGATATAACCCCACTGCTCACTGATCAATACAGATCACACTCCTAAAGCCTCTGATCCTACTACCACAGAGAAAGAAAGATAGACAGACTGAGGGCAAAAAAGAAAAGAGAGAGGAGGAGAGATTTATTAGGAGCACAATAACGATAGAGATCTGGCAAAAAAAAGATTTAGAGAGTCGAATGAAGGGATGGGCGAAGAAGGATGGAGGGTGAGGGAGAAATGCTAGGGAAAAAAAGGGTGACATTAAGGAGATTTAAGGGGAAGAGCATGAAAGGATGCAAGAAGTTTACAAGAAGTCTAGGAGGAAAAGAGTTAAAGGAGCAGTTCGCTTAAAAATGAAACTTTATGTTGCTTCATGTTTTGTATGGCGAAACTAAAGAAGAATGTTCACAAAGCAATTTTTGATTAGTGGTTTTCGGGGTCACAAAGGCCTTTTCAAAGCTTAAAAGAGCGGTGTATAAATCTGCTTTGCATTCCATCTAAAAAAGAGAGCTGAATAGGTTTGGATGAACATCAGGGTGAGTAAACGATATCAGAATTTAAATTTTGAACAGTGAACAGTCTCTCTAAAAGGTCACTGTATGGTGAATATCCAGTGGGCTGATGGGTAAATAGGAGATGGATAAGAGAAGACACTTAGAAGGCAACTACAGAAGGAGGGAAAAAGAGACACAGCAAGAGATGGAGGGTAAGATGGTCCTCACCTGCTGTTTGGTGACTGCAAGAGGGATCGACGTCCAGCATTCTGCATTAAGAGCACAGCTAGCCTGCTGCGCTATATCATCTACCGCCAACAGAGAAAGACCGACACAAGACAAGATGCATTGAGATACAGGAAGGACAAAGAAGAAGGAGAAAAACACAGGAGCGGGAGTTGGAAAGAGATGGGGGAATGGAAAAGAAGATGCATGCCCTCATGAATCCTCAAGGCTAAATGAGCTTCGGTATACAGTACGTGAATGTGTGAACAACAGCAAAATAAGCTGTAGCTGCAATCCAGGATTATGAACAGTAACTGTTTAGACTCCTCACAGACTTGTTAACAAAAGGCTTTGATTCAGGATTAGCAGTTGCACTGTAAGTCAAGACACTGCGGAAAACGCTTAGACTGTCTAAGAGGGCTTTTAGATGTGTTTAAAAAAGTAATAATTTCACCAAAACCTTATACTTTTTTACATATTTGCAGTTGTCAGTTTAGTGCTTAATCCTGGTTTATACACAAACAGTTAGGGAATGTATGGGAGCGACAGCTGCATTCTCAATGCTGAAAAATTTGCTGAATTTCTATGCACCAAACTAAACAACTAGTCATTAATGACATATTTAAACGTGTCTCAGAACTGTGTTTTCTGTGTATGCAGCGCAAGAAATCACAGGGTGTGTTTTGGCTCATTAGTGTTGCCAGATCTGAAGAAGAAGAACCCCATAATAAAATATAGCAACCTACTTTATAAGTTCTGTAAAGTGGAACACTTCATGAGCTGAGCACAAACAAAAAGCCTAAAGACGCTTACTAAGTGTTGCTTTTAATAAATGGACAGGGCAACACTTATACAAACAAAAAAGACCAAGTCCTATCTATGAACCCTGAAATCTCAAAAACTATTTACAGAAACAGTCATTTACATATTTCAAATTAGCCAAAAATCTAAAATGTACACTCAATACGTTCTGTACCATACACAAACAAAACTATAATTTAGGTGTTTCAGGTGTGTATGCAGTTGTCAAATTTACAGTGTGTGCCTTGATAAGAAATAAAGGATACACTTTACTTCAATAGTCCATTTAAACATTCTACTAACTACAGTATAAGTAACTTTGTAACTACAGTATATGTCAACCAGGGCTTGACTGGGAGTAAAAATCGGCCCTGGCATTTTATGGTGCAGCCGGCCCACCACTACATACAGTATAGGCCTACCATATTCAGCTCTGGAAAAATATAAGAGATCGCTGCAGAAAAATCTGTTTATTTTGGGTTTTATTCTTAAAAGTGTTCTTCTCACCACTACAAAACAATGCACATTTGTTTAATTTTTCATGAACTGCTGTCTTTGATATTTTAAGGATAGAAGCAACTTGACGCTCACTGAATCGTTGTGCCAGTAAAACTAGGATTGAGCCCTTTTTTTCCCAAAAACTTTCTTTTTACTGTTTTCGGCATGTTTAGTGTTTATTTTTACATTTCTAATTACATTTGAAAGACTTCTAGAATTTTTTACCATCCAACTTATCAAACTGCAAGAGGATTGTGTTGATTACAGCTGTGCCTTTTATACATTTCTCATTAAATGCAATTGGATTCAGGTGCTCACCAAATAAGTACCTCAATGAACAGAATGAAGTATGTTTGTGTAGAAACTTAACAAAGACTGGCATGAAATGCTTGTCATACTCAGAGAGATACTGATTTAGGAGTAAATTACAGTTTTTCTTATTTTTTTCCCAGAGTTGTAAATTCTGCCAGTAATCTTCACACTATGGGACAGCAAAGACACTGATACAGTACTGGTGCCTTGAATATTGAAAGTTAGGTAGGCTATTTGAGTATAATACAAACTCACTAAATAAAAATTGGTGTAATAACATCCCATATCATTGGATAAAAATAAAACATAGTCATATTTAAACTAGATTCGTTCGCATTCGAGAAACCTTATGCACACACATTTGACTTTTTCACTGTTTAAAAAGTTTTAAAAAGTGTTGACGTATTCTACAGTTGTGGTGCATGCAGGCATTAGGACAGGTAAGATTCCTCCGTTTCCCCTTCATGCAAGCTTATGTTATTAAGCTCCTTACATTTTGCTGCTTCCACTTGTAGGCTTTTGCGTCTTTTCTCCCGCAGCTTCTCTGCAACCCCCCCTTGTTCTTTTCTGGTTTATCCATTGTTATAGACGGAGTGATCTCAAACACTGGTCGAACTCTACATAGCAGATGAAGGGGAGAGGAGGGCTGGCCAGGAGGAAGGCAGGGCATGGCCTGAGATTTCATTGGACTAGCTCAATGTCCTTTAAGATAGTCAACCAATGGGCCGCGATTTGTGTCTCAGATACTCATCCATGGAGCCTGTTAAAAGATGATTAGGCCAGCCCAGTATCAGTATGGAAAATGAACCAATTGCCCGCTGTCCCTGCTTTATGGGCCGGTCGTTGGCCAATTAAAAAAAAAAAAAAAAAATATTAATCATATTATATTGACCAGCCCCCAAGTGCGTTGGCCCTGGTATGCCAGATTACCAGTCCAGCCCTGATGTCAACTACATGTCAACTAATTCTCATTCACGAATTCGTGCTTTCTCATTAATTAATAAATGAAAAGCAAATGTGGCGTGCTGTCCGGGAAGCGAGCCGGGAGAACAGCAGGCTCCGAACCCTAGCAGTCTGAGCCCTAGCAAGGGCATGCTGTCATCTGTGGTTTTTAATCCTTGAAGTGGCCCTATAACCTCACATACACACTGTGTGTCTACAGGATCAGAAGGCTCACAGTGATGGCACAGACCTCCGACTGCTTAAAGAGCTCAAAGCCAACAGTCGGACAGTATTCACACATGCAAACACACAGCTGCAGCCCGATGGCTGCCAGCACTAGAAGAGGGATCAGATCTGTTGGTCTCTGCCAAGCCCTGGGAGAGCGAGGACACTTTGGACATGGCATCACTGAAAGTCCAGATCCAAACACTGAGACTCTGTTACTGTTGTGAGACGCCGATTTGGTTCTCCAAATCTCTCCCAGAACTCTCCACTGCCACTAACCAACAAGCCAGATCCCAGCGCTGACGCACACATATACACACACCAATCTCCAAATGTTGGAACAGGAAGAGAAAGGAAAAGAGGGATGAGGACCATGGGCGAGCAAATCCGCTGCTGACTCTCTCAGAGACTAGGGGCCCTCCAACTCTGAATCTGGCATGAATAGTACAGCAGGGATGAAGAAGACAGCCTGCTTGGAAAGCAGAGAAGGAATACATGAATGTGTCGATACCAGGAATTAGAGGATGAAGAAAAGGATGAAAGCTTGGATCTTTTCAAGGTCAAACACAGTATAATAATAGGGTAATTTTATAGTTCTATCTGTAGTATAGTACATTATATTCTGGTGTGTGTGTGTGTGTATAAGTGTTTTCAAATGATTATGCATTTTTTATATACTGTACAGTACACAGTACACAAACATATGTAAACATAACTTCAAGAAATAAAACATTTTGTGGTAAACTAAATCAAACATGCTTTAATGGCAAAAAAACACCTGCAGCTGTCACAAACATTAGTGAATGACAGGGAATTTCTTGCAATATTTACATTTAACCTAACTTATCCAGCAAACAATAACGCATTCATAATTAAAAACAAGTTCATCTCATCCTGTTTTGAGGGATTCCACTGCTGCTGTCCTACAATAATGTTTTCATTATAATTAAGCTGACACATATTTATATACATTATATATATATAATTTATTTACATATATCTATTTAATGTTTGTGTATACTGTATATGCACCAACCATTACATTTACATTAATTATGTTATGAAACAACAAAATTAATGTAATATTTATTTATTGATTTCCCCAAAATCTAATAACATTTCCCAGTATTTTAATAAAAAAAAAATGTATTGATTATATTATATGCATGAATACATAATACTTCAATATACATTTTACAGCAAAAAAATAATAAATAATAATTGTGTGCATGTTTATGGATAAGTAATATATGTAACAACAGAGTGGAGCTTAAAACAACCAGGTTAATAAAAGAGAACACTAAACATCGACAGCACCGGAACGTTGACATTGCGTAAGCCTGCCTGCTTGTCAAATATAATATTTTTAATATTGCATGAACTAATCAAATAAGACGTTCCCAGCGATGCATGTAATCACGAGAAGCAGATTTCCACTTATGTAGAACCAGCGCAGGATACGAAAGAGCTCCGTTCCTGATGGATGCTCGGGCATTTCAGCAGTTCATCGTTGGCATAGCGCTTGGCACAAGTTCAGGAATCCAAGATGTCTGTGTGTTTACATGCACAATACGAAAAGAATAACCAAAACTCCCAGAAGAAGCCAAGTGTGTATTAGAGCCACTCCAGAGACGAATACAACAGGGTTTCGGAAGCGCTATAGATGTATATCTGGGCTCCGTAGTTAATCCATGGCCTCAAGGTTTTTGGCAGCCATGATAGGATGTCACATTTGGTTGGTTTGTTGAAGATTTTCTTCTATCTACTCTAATGGATGCATCAGAAACAATGGGTTTGCTATCACATATGCCAGGGTCTATGTGCTTGCTATAAGGCCACATACAACACTGGCATCAACTCCGGCGCTCTCCATATGCCACACATTCATAATCGTTAGTCATGCTTTACTGTTTTCTACTTTCCTTTGTCTGTACACACACACTCTGTCTCTGTCTGGGGCCTGAAATGATGATTTATATGGTTTATTTAAAGTCAACGGTGCCTCCAGTGAAACAGTTTCCTTGGTGGCAGCACTTTGTCCGATGCACTGAGACACTCAAGCTTCCTGTCGTTTACTTCCAAACTTGGCTTGGGCGCCTCGATTCCACCGAGTATCTATGGACAAGCGCTGGAAGGTTCCAGTTTCTTGGCTGCATCCCCAGGGGTGGAATTGGATGCGACAGAATTCGTATCTGAGGTGGTGTGTACATATCTCCTTGCCAATAGCAATGAATTGAGAAAATGTACCAGACATAAATATTTCCTACAGGCTATGGTTCTGTATTTTATATGTATATCTCTTTTTATATTTAATTTCTCTATATATATATGTCACTTCAGATGAAAAACACAAAGAGTCAGATCATTCTAGCAACTTACAGTACACCAGAAGTTTCTAGTATAGTACTTGCATTTAATTGTCTCTTTTAATTAATTAATTTACTCCAGGTTGGCATTTGATAAATTCAGACCTGTAGTTGCATCATCTGGTTTTATCAATTTTATAAAATTCTAAAAATAGAATAAATCATTTACCTGTGCCTGTTTGTTGTTTTTATTAGATCAGTATACTGTATATTTTTCCATTGTTTATAAAACGGTTAGTTCCATTCCTGGATTCTGATTGGTCAGAAGCTGCGTTTAGACACGATACAGCATGTCTATGACCGCTTCACAGTTGTATGTATCCCTGAGCAAACCCTTTAGCAACCACCCTTAGCAACATAAACAACATACAGCATAACTGTTCCGTGCATTTCAGCACAATTAAATGTCTGTTATTTATTTAATGAAATATGAGTGACTGCTGGCGTTATGTTGCGTTTGTCATCTTTAATTTTGAGACTTTCCTTCTGTTCAGTCTGTTTTAAAACTAAAAGAGGGAAAACAGATGTTTTATCATGCAGAGAGATAAGCATATGTATGTGTCTGAGAAAATATCATATACAGTATAGCGTTAAAAAAGAAATGATGCAGCTGATGATAAGCTTTTCTCTGCTATTCTCTGTATTTATTTAATTTCCATTAGATGAGAGGCATGTTTTACTGATGCTGTCAGGGACTATTTTTTAGCGGAAGGACCGTATTTGCTTCAAAAAAGTAATATTTGAATACATATAATTGTTTTATCGTGTGGTAACCCTTTTATAAAAGCAATAAGGTACTCGAAGCAGTACTGTATCATGAATATATCACGACTGCTTACTTAAATTACCTGTTTTCTATTTTAATATATGACTCATTCTATAATTGCGGGTACATTTGGTGTCCCCGTCTGTCGCTGTCGACTCTGTTACTTAGGTAGACTTAACAGTGGAGACAATAGTGTACCAGAGTTGACATTTTTTTATTTTTTTCAAAAATATATGCTAAGAAAACATGACACTAATCAAAACATGATTAAAAGAGCTTAAAAAAAATCCAATGAGTGAGATCAGTAATAAATTCTGTTTTTCTTTTGATATTGTGGTAACAGTGTTGGCGTTCAAAAAATAACTTTTAGCTATTTATATTATATTATATGAAATTATTATATTGTTATAGACTGTACATCTTGTAATTCATAAAGAACAATAATAAATAAATTAAAATAACCAAAAATATAACCGTTTATTTTTGTGGGAACACCAAATGTACCCGCAATTATAGAATCACCCATGTAATAAAGAAAAATTATTTAACACTGACTTCTCAGCAGTTTCCACTGCTCCAGTCTCCAGTGATCTTTCAGATATCATTCTAATATGCTAATCTGATGCTCAGGAAATGTGTTATTATGATTGTTCAAAAAAATGTTGCTGCTTAATATTTTTGTGATGTTTTTTCGGCAGTCTTTTCATTACACAGAAAACTGGATGGTTAAAAATGACTAAAAGAAGTATTCACATGACATTTACAGCTTGAAGTGATTGGCTCAAAGCATCCTGGCAGCAGAACTGAGAAACCATGAGCAAAGATGGTTGAACATTGCCAAGCAACTGCCATTGAGATAAATGGGAATGAACAGACATTTTTCTCCTGGTATTAAAGACCTCCTTGATCTGCGAAGGTTATTTTGCCAAGTCACTTAGAGGTCTCATTTCCAGCACGCATTAACCCTGAATGCAACTAAACAAGTATTTTCATTTCATATTATCCACAGGAGCCTTCATTGCAGGCCATAAATTCAGCACCGTCACATTATCCTGTGAATATATACAGCTCTCCATCGCAACATTCAGCAGGGGAATTGTATTGGGTTGGTATCTAGAGCTGCTGTGCTTTACTGAGGGTGTCTGCCGCTGCTGTCTTTTCTCTTCCTATTGGCACAGGAAGCTCAGTTTCTGTTCTGTCAGTTTTGTTCTGTTCCCCACAGGCCTGTTTGAAAGATAATCATTCAGATTTAAAGGATTATAGATGCTCAGAGTCCTGACCTGACTCAGTCTCCCTTTATTTAGCAATACCCTTTTCATTTCAAATCCTCTCCGTCTCTCCCTCTCTCTCCGTCTCTCTGCTCATATCTCATAGCCAAGCGTGCTTCTCGGACTGAGCAATTTCGAATTGATTTTCCATTGCTTACCTTAATATCATTAAAGATGAGTCTCATTTTCTCTCAGCAGAGCAAATACACCCACGGAGACCCGCACGGAGGCTTGCATTAGTGCTGCCGTCTGCGACAGAGTTTCAGAGTCATAATTCTCCCTCCGCTAACCCTTAACATAATTGTGTCTCTAATTCACAGTACGGTTTCATTTAAAATTGTTTTCACTTTTGTACTCGCTCTAATATTTTCGGGTCTCTCTTTTGGCTCGACACTTGCCGTTGCCCTGGCTCGTATATTTTGGTTGCGTTTTGCAAAGCTTTCTGGGCATTGGCTGTGAGAAGGGTGTAATCCACCACCTCAAACGCCGCCTGCATAATTTAATGTTTGGTCGGCACGACAACAGCACTAAAATTAGGCTTACGACAGGAAGAATACATTATAAAGCAGCCTTGGAAGAGAGCAGCATGGTTGGAGAGGAGCCTGGGGAATGCTTTTAAAAACTCCCTCAGATTCTCTATAGGAAGACTGCATTATTCTTTCATTATTCCCATAATCCTGCTTTCTGACTCATACCATTTGCACTATTTAATCTGCTATTACCTGGTCGAGGTTCTTGCAAGAACCACAAGGGTTTGGTAATTTCATTAAACACAAACTAAGCTCAAATGGTCTTATGCAAAATTGGAATTAGAAGCAAATGAACATTTGAGCGTTACGATAGATGTGTGGTAAAAGCAGCGCTGTTTATTTGGAGCACCGGCCCTCTGAGGGAATATGGCTTAACTGGCTTTTAATTTTAGTGTCTGCTATTTGTTTAACTCCTTTTAAAGCTACTTTAAACTTTTCATGCAGTAAGTTTTGTAGCTTAGAGCAGTTACATTTAAATATATACTATTTGATCATAGCAATCATAGCAGTGTGCACTGAATAAAGGACCAAAACATCGGGAATATATATTAGAGGGTTGCTAAATGTGCACACAAAATATAGATTTAATGCACAGATAAATCTAAAACATCATTCAGTCAAAAATAGGAATAGCTTCAAAAATGCATCACAGAAACATGAAGCACAGAACCTTGAATCAGTGAATCGTAAGAGAGAGGAGCGTTTAGGAGAATGATTATTTAGTTCACTGTGCAAACAATGTGATATAAAAACATTTAAACAGGTTACACTGCTGCTTTTGGGGGAAAAAAAGCTCATTATTGGAAATGCTACATTGTTTTGGGAACAGCTGAGCTGCTGCAAAACGCAGTTGAGTTTATAGTAATTCGCTACCTTTAGTTAGTACTGGTTTACAAAGACTGTAGCTATTATTGAATGTGGATTGTGTCTCTTCTCTTTTTCCTTTTTCGGGCAGGGCTGAAGATCCGTGAAGTGATGATAAATGTGTCCAGACAGCAGGTGGAGGACTTCCACGGACCAGAGGACTACTGGTGTCTGTGTGTGGCCTGGAGTCATCTGGGCACCGCCAAAAGTCGCAAAGCCACAGTCCGCATTGCATGTCAGTAATCATAACCTGTTTTCTCATAAATAACTTTCTACTTTTAAATTGAAGTCTTAGTATGTTGACCGTGCGGGTTTATATATATATATATATATATATAAATACACTATTTATACTCAATTGTTTTATAATGATACAAAATAGCTAGGTTTTTAATAGGTTTATTTATCTTGTTGTGCTACTGCAAACAATAGATAAAAACATTATTATTATTTATTATTATTTATATACAGTTAAGGTAATGAAAACAGAAAAAGTCAGCAGACCTAGGCTCCCAAAATGTAATAACAGCTGACATTTCGAGGAAGTAGGCTCTTCATCAGGCAATGCAATTGTAGGATTAATTAATATTTTGAATTAGCTTTTTTACATTTTTTATTGTAATTGTAATTTTATAAAAATTCATATTATTGTTATTTTTTTTATTATTATTATTTTAATTACCTTTTACTTTCTTTTTTCAAATTAATATTCTTTTTCTTTTTAGTTACACTGGATTGTACCACCCTTAATAATGTCATTATTTAATAATTATAGAAGCTATTTTATGCTAAAACCATTAGCTAGTGAGATGCTAAAATTGTTGGTGTTAACATGAGTACTGTCAAATAATGTATTATGATTAATCACAATAAAAATAAAAGTTTTGTTTATGTTATACATGTAGGCCTATGTGTGCTGTACACACATACATACTGCATACTTACATATTTCAAAAATATTCACATATATGTATATGTGTATATATATATATATATATATATATTATTATTATTATTATGTTTTATACTGGATATTTATATACATATAAAACATATTTCCTACATATATATATTATAAACAAAAACCTTTTTATTTGATCAAGTATTATGATGTGATTAATTTCGCTATATCATTTGACAGTGCTAGTAAACATTCATGTATCAGTTTAAAACTTACTTGGAAGAACATGTTAATATTGAATACACAAATCACGTTGGAATACTTTTTTTTAGCAGCACACACGCTACCAGTGTCCTTTGTGTTTCCATACAGACCTAAGAAAGAACTTCGAACAGGAGCCGCAGGGGATGGAGGTGCCAATCAATGGCATGATCGTGCTCCACTGCCGCCCACCCGAGGGAGTGCCTGCAGCTGAGGTGAGTGCTTCACAGTGCCCTCTACCTGTCTGGATGTGTGAGTGTTCAATCTATCTATTACAGATCACAGATCTATTACAGAATTTCCGACAAATCAATCAGGGCCGGCGCTCCGCACACGCACATCACGCACTGCGCGTAGGGCACCAAGTGCTTGGGGGGGCACCAAAAAATC
>JAUMHQ010000033.1:924071-945366 GCA_032361165.1 Enteromius paludinosus | reverse complement strand
AGATAGATAGATAGATAGATAGATAGATAGATAGATAGATAGATAGATAGATAGATAGATAGATAGATAGATCTATCAGCACTGGACCTGTGTGAGACAGTAGGTGCCTGGAGACAGATGGTCCTCTGAAATCTATGGGAGTATAGTTGAGTGTCTCATTGGGCAGAGATCCACATGCACCCCTGGGGTGTGTGTGAGACTGACAGACATTGCATGGACATTGCATGCCAGTGTGAGAGAGTCCCAACTCCTCATTGGAGAGAAAAAGTGAGCAGGCAAATCACAGAGCTAAGCTATGACTCCCTAAACCTGGCTTTTTTTTTTTGTATCAGGATGTGTCCTCACTCAGTATGCTCGTTTGCCATGCCAAGCAATTAAAATTTGTATCTTAAATAATGAATTTTTTTTTATGACACACAGAAAAAGCTTATCTTAGTAAAACTTGGCAGCCTATTTCAGCTGTCAAAGAAATGTCTCACCAGTCAGAAAGGACCTCTTTTTTGGATTAAACAAGGTTGAAATGGAGGTACATCGACATGTCTCCTAGAGTTTAGAGTTTTTCTTATCTTTTCAGATGAGTTCCATTCTGTTGAACGCTGTAATTTCAAATGCCATTCAGCGTGAACCTGTCTTACAGCAGCTGTAACATTCAGAAAACTAATCATTCAGTTTGTCATTGATGTTGACGGTCTTCAGTGACTTCATTTAACTTCAAGTCAATCCTAAAAAAAGTTCAACTGTGGAACTCAAACAGCAACGAGGCATTTATTTCTGTTGAGTTCACTTTATTAGTGTTTCCTTTTGAAGCAGGCATCACTGTTATGAATGTTCATACTTAAGGTTAAGGATTGCAACTATAAAAAAATAAAAAAAATTAAACTTCATTGTTTAGAATTATTAAAGAAGTGAAAAAGTCTTAGACTTGCTGTAAACCAGATGAGATCACCCTGGCAACCACCACAAATACCCTAGCAACACGTAGACAAGTTTTCCAAGAGCAAAAATTGTAAAAATGACTTTTTTAGCTTCTCCGCATCAGACTTTTACTTGACCAACTGTGGTTTTTACAAAGAGACCATCCCTGCTGAAGGGATTGTTTCTTTGGATCTTTTTCTGGTGAATGATTGTTATTTTACAGAAATATCACATTTTTTAATTAAATTTATCCTCAGAGGTAGGTTTGTTTCTGTAGAATAACCTCTCCTTGAAGGCATGCCTTTTACTAACCAAATAAGCTCTAGCTAATGTAATTCTGAATTACATGATGGGCTGGAGGAAGTGATTAGCTCATTATAATGTAATTGAATTGAATTCAGGCTTTGTGCATGTGCTGGCAGATGACATCAAAACGTATCAAGTGTCTGTTACAATGTGTGATCGCAGGCGTGTTCGAAATGTCTCGAAGTCATTGCTTTTTCCTTACAGAGGAACTAAAGGCAAGGACATCAACACCATCAAGTCCCTAAGGGTCCTTCGAGTCCTGAGGCCACTGAAGACTATTAAACGTTTGCCTAAACTAAAGGTAATTTCCTGCTATCTAGATTTCAGCCTGCTTAGTTCTCCTCTGAGACCATGCAAGTGGGGTTAAGGTGGTTTTAGATGTGAAAGTGTTCTCCTCTGAGAGCATGCAAGTGGGGTTAAGGTGGTTTTAGATGTAAAAGTGCATGATTGTATGCAACAAAGTGAAAGATATTCCCAATATAGCCTATGACACACAATTGCGCAGACAGTGCTGTTTAATGTAAATATGTGAAAGATAAATGATATTTTAATTTGGCTAATCTAAGTCAGCGTAACAAGTGTTTTGTGCGTTTGTGTCAGGGTTTCCCTAGGTACATTATGTGTGTAACTGTGCTTGTTTGCGTGGACGTCTCTCTCTCTAATCAAATCACACACTTAGGCACACAAACAAATAGTTTTAGAGAGAGTCGCTGTTCTCTAATTACATGGCTAAATTATACATTTAAACTTACATTTCACACCATCATTTATTCATTTGGCTGAAGATTCGTCACCAGTGGCATTAGAGCAAATAATTGCCTAAAAATTAAAATTGCAGTTCAGTTTAGTTACAATACTAATGCACACATAAATCCTGCCTATGGATATCTTATCAACATTAATGGCGAAAAAAATACATACTACTCTGTGCTAATGATGATACCCTGAGGACATTAAATGAGCAGAAATGACTGAAAAATTTGAAGATTTACACCCCCCCCCCTTTTATCTTCAACGTAAGTGCAGTCATGTAGAGAGGAGAGTAGCAGTAATCGATTAAGACTTTGCCACAGCCTACTGTTAGTGAAGATGTGTGCTTTCACGAGGGTCTGGTGACATTAACACACAATGATATGTTCTTTACCGATGGATTTAACTAAGGTGTGCATTACTGTCTACTGTCTGTGTGTGGCAGCGAGGTCTTGCTTTCCAGAAGATGTTTGTAGGAGATCTGATTTGTGCTTGTCTGTGTGTCCTCAGTCCGTGTTTGACTGCGTGGTGAACTCTCTGAAGAACGTGCTCAACATCCTCATCGTTTACATCCTCTTCATGTTCATCTTCGCTGTTATTGCCGTGCAGCTTTTCAAGGGGAAGTTTTTTCACTGCACCGACGAGTCCAAAGCCCTGGAGAAGGACTGCAGGTACTCCTGTGCTCTGGCTGGACTGTCGGGATATATTCTGCATGATGGATGGATGGAGGGAGGGAGGGAATTAGAAGAATGAATGAAAAGCAAAGGAAAGGAAATGAGAAGTGAATGAATGGAAGTGTGGTAGGAGAGAACAGAAAGACCAAAGAATAAACGGAATAAGTACAGTATAAGTGAAGGAATAGATGGAAGTAAGGACAGATGAAAAGAAGGAGAGTGAAGAAAGAAAGTAAAGTAAACAAAGGAAAGTTGGAAGAAATCCTAGAAGGAAGAAAAAGAAGTAAATAGTAAATAAAGACTAAGTTAGATTTGGATGTGTTTGTACTCAGGGGTCAGTTCCTGGAGTATGGCAGTGATGGACTGGCCATTACACAGCCGCGCGAGTGGAAGAAGTATGATTTCCATTATGACAACGTCCTGTGGGCCTTTCTGACCCTGTTCACTGTCTCTACAGGAGAGGGCTGGCCAACGTGAGTCCACACAGAAACACTCAATGCTGGTTTTCTTACTCTGATCACTTTCTCCTTTTACTCTGTCTGTTCTGATTAAGTTTCTCTTCTTGCTCAACTTTCTCTGGTGTAATCTGTGTTCATCTCCACTCTCTCATGTTTTCATAGAAAAAAAAACATCCTTGGTGTTGAGAGAGAAAAAGAACTCTGGGATAAAACTGGGTTAAAGTGCCCCTATTATGTCATTTTAAAGGTTACTTAGTTTTAATGAGTAATTAATTGTGTAATGTATTCAAAAATATTAGGTAGACTTTACCTTTTTTGTTTTAGTTTATCTTAGGTATTATTATCTGTAGGTATTCTTTACCCAAACATTCAGGATATAATCTACTCACTCTAACTGAGTGAAAATTGTTACCTCAATTTTATTGAGTAAATTCTATAGGTTGTCTATAAAGTTATTTTTTACAGTGTAAATTCACACCTTATTATGCTTAAAATGCCTTCTAAAGGTCTGTTCACTGGTCTGGACACAGTGCATCAAAGGGTTAAAATGAGGAAAAAACATATCATGATCAACCAATGTTTTATCATCTGACTGACATTCTCCCTTTGGTTCTCTAGAGTTCTGAAACACTCTGTTGATGCCACGTATGAAGACCAAGGTCCCAGTCCGGGTTACCGCATGGAAACCTCCATCTTCTACGTGGTCTACTTCATCGTCTTCCCTTTTTTCTTTGTCAACATCTTTGTGGCTTTGATCATCATCACGTTCCAGGAGCAGGGAGATAAAGCCATGTCAGAGTGCAGCTTGGAAAAGAACGAGGTAGGATGGGACTGTTGGAGGCTTACTTACGTAGTCAGTTCAAATCAACTGTGAGCGGACGAGTAGATGGGGGTGACGGCAAACTGTAGGCACCATTCACTGTTGATTAAAACAATTGAGTTTCACTGTATGCAAATTCAAGGTCAAAGTCTAGTTTCATACATGCACGGACAGTTGTGAGATGCCTGGAAGAGATTCCTCTCACCTGTGTGTGGCCAACGCACCTGTCCATCTACATCTCCACTACCTTGACTCTAACCTCTTTTGACAAACACAAAGCACAAACTTAAACCCCTGGGGGAACTACCAGACCAGTCAGTAATAACTCTTTCAACTCTCTGGCTTTGTTCTAAAAACATATTTAGCTGTATTGTTGTCCAAACCTTTATTGAAAATCATAAATATTTTATTTGAAGTGCTCTACAAAGGCATAGAAACTAGTTTATTTGGATGGCCAGCTGGTCTCCTTGCCTGATTAACTGAAAAGTGCTCCAAACCTCTCTAAAAATAGCTAACTGAACAGTTGCTCAACCACCTTATGCTGGTTTAAAATGCAGGATTTAAGGTAGTGGTAGTAGTTGTAATTAATGTATGCATGTGTCAAAATTAAAACATTACATAAGAAAATGTTAAATAGCTATACAAACCATAATTTTGTTATAATATAATAAGGTTTTCAGTGGTTACTATTTGCTATTTGGTCATTTCAGTGTCCAGTTAGGGTCGGTTTAACTGCCAAACATCATAATGCTCTTGCACTTGGTTTTTAAACAGCGCAAAAAAAAATCGTATTTCTCTATCTTTCTGTGTTCTTTATCTGTGTATCTGTATTTTCTCTCAGAGGAGATATTAGCCTGTGTTTAGCTGGTTAGATGTTTGTCTTTCATTCGTTTGATTTAGAGAGCTCTGGAAATACCAGTGCTGTTCTGATAATCAAACATGGAAAGAGGAGGGTGATGATTGGTTGGGTGTTTGTAGATATTCACTTCAACACTTTGTTGAGGACTTCATATTAAGATACATGCGCTTCGATTTCATCTACAGCGAGCTTGTATCGACTTTGCCATCAACGCCAAACCTCTGACTCGCTACATGCCACAGGACAAGCAGTCTTACCAGTACAAGATATGGAAGTTTGTGGTGTCCACGCCGTTTGAGTACTCCATCCTGACCATGATTGCCATCAACACAGTGGTCCTCATGATGAAGGTAAAAAATGAATCTCCTATGACATTGCTGTGAACCACATTTTTAAAAGTGTGCACACAGACTGAAGTTCAGCAATGCTGATTATGAAATGATGTGCGTGAATATTCAGTTAGTAATTCATCATGTCTAATTTTGGACTCCTGAAAGCCTGTTTTACAGATCTTTTGAATATTTGAGTGCAGAGTGAGTCACTATCTCTCCATGTTTTTGCTGCTCCTGTAGTTCCACAATGCTCCTGGTCTGTATGAGGACATGTTGAAGTGGCTGAACATCATCTTCACGGCTCTCTTTACCCTGGAGTGCATTCTCAAGGTCATTGCCTTCGGCCCTCTGGTGAGAATGTGAATGAGAATGACTCTGATATTACGTACATTTCATTATTACAATCTTTGTTTGATACTAAAATAGTCATTAGGTCGAGACAAAACCCCAAAAACACTGCACTTTATTCATTCCAGGCTTACCATGTAAAATGTTTCTGGCTTGCAGTATTCTGTTATCAACTGAATTATTTAAACTGGTAGAATTTTTCGGTAAAGTCACAGTTAACAAAACACCATGCTTTGGGGCTTTGATTTATTGAGGTGGGAAACATTTGCCATGCAAAAAATTATATCTGAAAAATAACATAAAAAAGCATAAATTATAATATATTTATCTGCAATGCATACCGCACATACATTTTGGTGTCTTATAGGGCAGAATAAATTGCAAGGTGGACCGGATTTTTGCGGATAGTAAAAACTCAGCACTAGTTTTATTCAAATGTGAGAGAAGCTAAATGAAGTAAGATTGTGAATGACTGATTTGAGTGAAAAGCGGAGCCCTGTTGGTTGATTGACCAGCCCGCCAGGCCGTCTGCAGTGCAAGAAATCAGCGAGAGGCTAATGACGGCCCGGTGGGTGAGAAGAGTGTGGTTGGGTGTACAGTATGAGGCGGCGTGTGTGCAGTGCATCATAAATCTCTCTTCAGTGCCGGCTGGTCTGACCTGAAGCAGAAGTTCTCATCTCAAGCTCCATTTCCATTTATGAGGCTCATTTATTAAGAGCTTTTCTGGTGCGTGACGCTTGCGTTTACCTCCACCTGTTTGGAGCTCAGGGTTGATGAATGGGTCCCGCTCATGTTGTTCTGTCCGGGATCCATGTCGAGCAGCAGTCGACTAATCTTTGCTCCATTCAGGAGAGACATGAACCCGAGGCTAAGACACCTGACAGACTGTCCTGCCATGAAAGATCTATTACAAGTCTCACCAATGTCTGAATTTCAGGCTGCCTGCGTTTTTGTGTGTATGATTCTCTATTTTTGTAAGAGTCACGATGTCCTCACTAAAATTGTAAAAGATTTTAAAAAGACTTGTGTCTGCACAAGTAAAACTGGTTCATGCTAACCATGCTTGATAATAATTATAAAATGGCAAAAGAGCTCTCTAAGGAATAAGCGGAGAGTTAAAGTGGGGTAATTATAATGAATTCATTCAAAAAAAAAAGCTCTGTCCATCTACAGCACCTGCCTTTTAATGCAACATCATAACTGAAATTAAAGGATAGTTCACCAAAATTAGGTATCTTAGAAGGGATTTTGTATTAATCCAAGGTTATTGAACCTATGGTTTTGTTAATGTTAAATACTTTTGATACTGTTTCTGTGGTTTGGGGTGTAATTTTAGTTTTATGTTTTTCTAAATGTGTGCAGAACTACCTGAAGGAGGCATGGAATATTTTTGACTTTGTTACTGTGCTGGGGAGCATCACTGACATCCTGGTTACTGAGATGAAGGTGAGTTATCAAAGTGTTTGAGAACCAAAATTCAAAGGAATTTAAATAAAATCATTTTAAATATCAACGCATATATGATAAATGTTATGAATAATGTAACCTTCTGCAGTGGATGTTTCGTGTGAGAACCTCTCAAAGCTTAACTTTGTCTCTCTGTGAGCTTTCAGCATTTATTTATTTTTTTGTTGCATATGTGTTGTGGTTTTAGTCTGCTTTCAGTTTGTCTGTGGTTAACATCATGGGGACAGTTTGACAGGGTTACATGGAAAACTTAGAAAATCTTTACATTTTACATATGTGTAATACTCTGCATAGCACTGCACGCAAAAGTAAATATAATACATCTTGAATAATACAAATCACATCTAGCTCGATGCAACCTTTGCACTAGATAATTGATAAATTAATTTGGTTCAGTCCTAAATATTACAACCTGTTATAAGAGCAAATCATCTGCTGAAGATGACAATCCGGAGATCTCCATCAATTAGTTCTGACAGCTGCGTCTCTGCGTGTCAGAGACGGACTCCGGCCTCTCCTAACAATTTCACTGTGACTCTTATTTCCATGCTAAATCTCTGTTGGCACCTGTCCCCTTCCTTTCCCCAACGGACTACACAGATGGTAAGTGGCTTCATTGCTCCTGCACTGCCTGTCTCTGTCCAAACCTCTCCTGTCAAACCTCTCCATCCTAATCTTGAATGCTCACCTGTATACCTGCTGAGATCAAGAATCGGTTCAGTCCAGCACCATGCTGAGATGCAAAGGGTTTTTTTGTTGTTGTTTTTGTTTCTGCTCACAGTGATGAACAGATTCTCCCTATTTCCCCCTTTTCCAGTGTTGAAAGACAAGGGATGGGTGGTATGTACTGTATATGGGCTGTATAATGTGAAGTTTTTTGAGTAGCTCTTTGTTTCTCGGGTCAGTTTTGAATAACCTTTCACTGGTTTGTGTCTACTAAATTGTGTTTAAAAAAAAAAAGTCTTTCATCAAGTGTGAGTGATCTACTTTAGAGCCAGGCCGAAAATTTATTTCAAAAATAAAATAAATTATTTTATTTTTTATTATTTATCAGAACTTTAATATATTTTTTATGTTCCTCTGTTCTGTTGTGACAGTAAAAGAAACAAGTTTCTTTATAAAATGCATTATATTATAACTCATAAATAACTACAAATAACTAATGTTAAGGAAACCTGTTAATGTTTTGTTGCGCATTTCTGAAATGTAAAAAAATATATATCATAAATATCGGCCGATATATCGGAATATAGGATTTTAAAACCAATAAATATTTGTATCGGTATCGGCCTTCAAAATCCTTTATCGGTCGGGCTCTAATCTACTTATGATAAAATAGTTTAAGGCATGCTTTTTTGTTGGGGCGTTAAATAATGGCACAAATACTAGTAATATAGCAAGCGCAAACATAAATTGCATGGCATGATTCATTTTAATACTCTCCTTGCATAAATTTGTTCACAAACTTCAGGCGGAAAATGTGTCCATGCTTTTTCAGTGCTAATTGTTAATTTTTTTAACAGAACTATTTCAATGGCAAAAGATGGTTTGTGCTGGAGCTACTAATCTGGCCCTAGGTTTTTTTTATATTTTAATGCTAGTATTTCTTTATTTCAATGTATTTTCTATAGTACTTTTTAGTTTTGGTTACTAATAATAACCCTGCTGTGATATATTTTACTGTGGTCATACTGCCTATCCCTAATGGATTTGTTTATTTCTATTTAAAAGCATGTTCGTGCAAGACTATTCATGCATCATTACCAGACTATCAACAACATTGTCCTGCATGAGACAAACTAGGGGTCATATGATGCGATTTCAAGTTTCCTTTCTCTTTGAAGTGTAACAAGTTGTTAGTGCATAGATACGATCCCTAAAGTTGCAGAGACTAAATTCTCAAAACCAAAGAGATATTCTTTATTAAAGTTTTGACTTGGCCACACCCCCCTAAATGGCTTGTCTAAAAGCCCCCCCACTTTTCTACATCACAGAATGGGTTTATTTTCATAACACCCCCAAATGTTTAGTCAAAGAACAAAGGCGGAACTGTCCTCGTTGTAGTGTTACTGCGGGTGCCATGTTCTGGAGACGCTGTGTTTCATTGTGAAAGGGAAACTACTTTCTTTCTGCTTCCAAAAGAGAACACAACTAGAAATCAGTGGTTAAGTTTATTATAGAGTACTCAGCGCATTTATGAAGAACTGATACGTAATCATGACAAAGCAGCATCACGTTATGGTAAGGAGCGTCACATTTCTGCAACATGTTTGCGGTATTTGGCCAATCACAGTGCACTGGTTAGCTGGCCAATCAGAGCACACCTCCCTCTTTTGGAACGATGAGCTTTGTAAAAATCAACCCATTTCAGGAGGCGGGGCTTGGAGGAGAAACAATACTGTACAGTATGTTGAAAATAATTTGTTTTATGAAACTTAAACCATATAAACTCATTGCATTACACCAAACACACAAAATAATGTTCTTTTTAGCAACATCATATGACCCCTTTAATACCTTATCAATAAACTTAACAAATCTAACAGAGGGTGTCACTGACACTGACTTGATTGAGGATGTGTCCTCGTCTCGAGTTTAAATACAGTTCCAGTGATGCGTCTCTGATCTCTCTTTCTGCTTGGATCCAGGATAAGAGGATTAATCTGAGTTTCCTGAGACTCTTCCGGGCCGCCCGTCTCATTAAACTCCTCCGGCAGGGCTACACCATTCGCATCCTGCTCTGGACCTTCGTGCAGTCCTTTAAGGTAAGAAGTTGACCTTTGACTTTACTTGAAAAGCTTAGACAAGATTGTCAACAATTCAAGACTATTGTTTGTCTGTAAAATAACTGTATTTTGTCTTCAGGCTCTGCCTTATGTGTGTCTCCTCATCGCAATGCTCTTCTTCATATACGCCATCATTGGGATGCAGGTGAGATCCAGCGAGCTGTAAAAGACTCATAAATTTTACCCTTTATGCAACCTTTCCATCTGAGATCTCATCAACACAGCTGCTACAATCATCTCACTTAACGTTTACAGCTCTAACGTGATAGATTATTGATCTCGGGCTTATTGAATGACAACAGTCATCTGTGTAAAAGGCATAGGCTGTTTTGCATGGGCAGGTGGTGTTTTTCCTTTTGAAAGCTTCATATGCTTTATGAAAAAGAAGCCATTGTTCCGGTCTTTCTGTTGGATCTCATCTTTAAGTTTGATTGCTCGTTTAAGAAAGCACAGGCAATCTCCCAGATTGTGCTGGAAATGATGGCGTCTGCCATCTAGTAGATTAGGACTGCATTGTAAATCAATGCTAATTGTATCCTGTAAGACTGGGAAAGCAACATCATCAGTAAGCCATGTAATCAACTGTACACTTGGAACTCCTACTGCCAAGTCAACATTTGCTTCATAATTCAGCATAAAATATGCTTTTGAACCAGTTTTTACAATCTTTCTTTCCAGTATTTATATAGTATATTCGAGTCGTGGTTCAATTTACATTATGTGGGATGCTGTTGATTAGCACAGACAATTTCACATCCTTCATTCTGCAAGAAATGCATTTACCTCATAACCAAAAAATATGCGGGACATTTTAGAGTGTTTTAACCTGTATATTTGCTAACGTAAATGTAATCTTAATGTTTAGTTTTAAAAGTTTGGTCATGCTTCATTCATTCATTTATGGTGTCCTCTCTGGTATTCCTTGCATATATGATATAAAAGTTGCAAAACATACTGTCTTTAGATGATCATGACAAGACAATTGGACATAACTTGGCACAGAACTGACAGACAGGTCAATTATTTCCAAAATAATAAAAAGTGCACTCTCAGCACTGGGTTTAATATGCATCATTTGTTGCTGAAAAGTGTATGAATGTATTATTTCTATTGCTATATAGATGCTACTTTGAAAGAGTGTGGTCACTGGATGTGCTTTTGCAATGTATGTGTCTGACAAATTATTGTGATTTGTTTTACTGTCTGTCAGTGCATTGCAAGTCTGTAGATTCGAGTGAGTCGGTGTGTGTGTGTGTGTGTGTGTGCGTGTGCGCGTGTGTGCGTGTTTGTTTGCATGTCTGCCATCTGACATAAAGTTATAAAATTCATAAGCATGAGTCACACTTTATGGAAAATGTGTATGTGGCCTTGTTAATACTGCAGATGCTTACTGTGACATACCCTCCAGGCAGTCTGAATTATTGACACACTCCCTGCAGGTATTTTCATGCAGCCTCAATAGGAAAGTGCACACATCGCACTATGTAATTCTCAGCTCATCTCCACCAAAAATGCTTGCATTTTTTGTAATGCACCCAAAATTAGAATGCTGATGTGCTTGTCTCTCTATGGTCAGGTTTTTGGTAACATCATGTTGTCCGAGGAGTCAGCTATCAACATCCACAATAACTTCCAAACATTTTTTCAGGCCCTCATGTTGTTGTTCAGGTAAAGTCATTGTTTGGTCTTCTTCTTCTTCAAAATGAATGCAAGTGAATCAAAGGTTTCTGACTCTGGCTATTTGTATGTTACAGGAGTGCTACAGGGGAGGGTTGGCATGAAATTATGCTGTCTTGTCTGGGAGAAAGGCCATGTGACCGTGACTCTGGATATACTGAGAAAGAGTGTGGCAGTGATTTTGCTTACTTCTACTTTGTCTCTTTCATATTCCTGTGTTCCTTTCTGGTTAGTGGAACAAATCTCAAATACAAACAGACATACAAATTCAATAATGAAAATCCTGTCATCGTTTACTCACCCTCGTGTTGTTTCAGACCTTCATGACTTTCGTCATTGTAACACAAGAACTATTTATAGCCGAATGTCCAAGCTGCTCTTTTGAATACAATAAAAAGTGAATGGTGACCACAGCTGTGAAGTGTGACTGTTAGCAAATAATGACAGTTTAGTTTCTCACAAAAAGCTACTTTACTACTATAAAATTCCTTAAATAAAATGCACAAATTTGGGATTTATTTTTGAACATGGCAACCTTTGGTGCACATTCACTTTTTTTAATATATAGAAAGAGCAGCTTGGACATTCTGCTCAAGATATCTTTCAGTTTTTTGTAAAGACATAAAGGTAAGTAAATGATGACATGGTTGTGTTTTTGTTTAAATTTGTGAATTCTATTCTATGTATAAAGATTTTATATTGTGACAAAATATGATATTTAAAATACATTGAATTTTATATTCATCAAATAAGGCTAAAAATGTATCAATTTCTATAAAAACTGTGATGATTAAAATACATAGTGTTTCTTAAGTACCAAATTGCATGTTAAAAAGATTTCTGAAAGACTTCTGAAATTCAGGATTGCTGTCATAGGAATAAATTACTTGTTTTAAAGTGGTTAAAACAGAAAACTGCTTTATAGTGTATAATATTCCATATTACCGTTTTGCTGTATTTTTGATCAGATAAATGCAGTCTTTCTTTTGAAAAAATAAATAATATCTGTACCCAAAATGTAATGTATACAGTATGAACAAAACATTAAATCGCACATTGTAACAGCATTCATGAGTGCAGACGTCCAATGAAGTCTAGCCAACTTGGAATAAAAAGAAAAAGTTTCTGTTATTATACATAATTTAAAGATTTTTGTAATTATTCAATTGAGAATTATTCTCCTGTTTTACATAATTCCTCCTCTATCTTACAACCATCAGATGCTGAATCTGTTTGTCGCTGTCATCATGGATAACTTTGAGTACCTGACACGTGACGCTTCTATTCTCGGGCCACATCACCTTGACGAGTTCATCCGTGTTTGGGGCGAGTACGACCCCGCCGCCTGGTGCGTATCTCTCCTCCACGGTGTCGCTGGCAGTTTAGTGCCACTTAAAAAAAAAAAGTGACAGCTCAAGACTAAGTGGTTGAAAGACTCCAGCTTAAAAGGGTACGCCACTGGCACTGTGTCTGATTTACTCAGAGCCTTAAAGTCACAAGAATTCCATTTTACTGTGTGACCATGGCTAACATCAAATCTTCAAGCTTTGTCTATGCTGAGGAATGCAAATCTTGAGCAGAACGGATTTGAAGCCTATCTTCCCTGTCAGTGTAATCCATTTTTACTTTAAAATGCACAGCTGAGAGTAGTTATCTCAATAAGCATGATGTCTTTAGATATTGACGGAAATGTGTTAAACTCTGTCTTTTTAACCCATATCTTATTTTTTGCAGCGGAAGGATACACTATATGGATATGTACAATTTGTTGCGCGTAATCTCACCCCCTCTTGGCTTAGGAAAGAAGTGCCCTAATAGGGTGGCATACAAGGTTTGAAAACCTACACACGTTCCCTCCAGGGGGCGGTGCTGTGAAATATGAATGCCCATAAAATGCCTGAAAGTGCTAATGTCTGATTGGATTATACTCCCCCTCTTTCCTTACTAATTTTAATATGGGTAACCATGGTAACCAGGAAACAAAGTCAAACTAATCCCATATGTGCCCTCATCTTAAATATTAATGTACCAGAGCAGCTTTTATTTGCTCAGTTTAAAATTAGACCAAATATTAGCTTTGTTCCTGAGTATCTGATTGGTTAGCCATGCTGCGTCCTAGCATGCAAGGACAGAAACTCCAGACTGCAGCCCAATCCCATCATGCCATGTTCTTCATCCCTGGATCACCAGCAGCCTGTAGCTTTAAAAGCAGGTGTGATCCATCCGTCCTGAGACGGGATGGTATCGGATTCTCTTGACCTTCCTTCAGAATCCTTGATAACAATGCTTTTTATTTTTTAACTTTTTTTCATTCACATCACATTTTATTCATGTTCTCCACTACTCCTTCCCTCTCCTTTTCTTGTCTGTGTGACCTTTGAACTCCCCCCTGTGAAGTGGACGCATATCCTACCTCGATATGTACGAGATGCTTCGCCACATGTCCCCTCCGCTAGGTTTGGGAAAGAAATGTCCTCCAAGAATCGCCTATAAGGTAGATCGCACCCCCTGACCGTTCTTTAGCTCCTCCTCTGTCCTCTCATTGGCTGATGTGGCAGTCAATCAGTTTTATAATTGTGGAAGTGTTTTTGTGTGCTTTGTGTCATGCTTTTTATGTGCCTTTTGCCTCTCACTAATAGTAATAAAACTCAGGATTGCCTTATTACATAAATATTGTATTTAAAAAGACATTTCATACAAAGTACTCACTCTATCACTTAAAAATTACTGTTTTTATTAAACTTTGTGTTTTAATGTCACTTTTGATGAGGATTATATGATCTTTGAATAAAATTGGTCTTTAAATGCAAGATATTTGAATTGTACCTGAAGTAATCTTGCAGTATTTCCACTTTAGCACAATCATATATACTTTAGTACATCTATAGTTCCACACAATTAAAGTGCATTAAGCATAAACTTAGTTGTTCCAGCTTTACAGACTTTAGGTGTACCAGTTTAGTATGCTAAAAGTACAGTTGCATGGTGTGATTATGAAGCGCATACATATTTAGATGTATTTGTAGTATACCTAGCATGAAAAAAATTTATATTTATTTTTCACTAGTGTTGATAGTTTTGTCCTGAGGGACGCCCTGAAAAATCTGTCGTCATAGGCAGCTAGATTTAAAACAGAGCTAAAGTACACACAGAGTCAGCGCTCGGTTTGATCTGCAGCAGTACTAAAATTGTCTTTCACTGTATAAAAGAAACTAAGGAAGTAAAAAATCTGAATATCAAAACTGAATCTCAAGAGTCACTGGTACAGGGCTGGCTGTTTTGGTCGCAGGCCGTTCTGCCACTTTGAGAGCTGCCTCCGAGTCAATAAGTTTACACACCCTGTTCCAGCTGTCTGAATGGGTAACGTTCAAGAGACGCGCATTCGTGTCTGTCTGCCGAGCTACTCTCTGAGGCCACACAGTCTGCGTGCGTGAAGGCTTGAGGATGCGACGTTCTCCAGCGAGCTCTAAATAGAACAAGCCCCCGCTTCCCCTGAGTTCAGAAGGGAGTCAGAATCAACAGGGAGGAAAGAAAGAAAGCTTGCTGTAGATGTGTGCTCAGTGGAGCGTCCTTTCCCTTTTTCATTGGTAGTTGTTGTGGAAACATGTCTATGCTGGCCTACGCAGTCTAATGAAGGCAGAGCGTTGTCCCTGTGCATGATGTTACGCTCCTTCATGCTACACCACAGAAACAGTCTGCTTATCTGTTTTTAACACTAGCTAATGCTAATGTGTGAAGCGTCCGCTCTGGGTTCACCTTGAGTGATGCATTTTTGTGGTTGCCGCATTTGTGGCTACTGATTGTGGTGGGTCAGCAAGCATGTTACTGTATCTTTTCTCGCTCTCTGGTCATCATCCTTTCTAAAGGTCATCGCTGACTTTGTAAAAACACAAGAAAAGCAGCCCATCAACACGTCACATCTCAGTGAGCATGAACTAGAGCATTTGCATTCTCTACGTGGACAGTAGTCATAGCTGTATCTATCTGAGACCTTCACAACGGATTTATGAAGTTCATATTTTATCCCCAAAACTGGTGTAAATGGAGTCAAAGCACAGGTTTTGCTTAAAAAATGCACACACAGTTCAGGGTTAATATGATCTTATACACTGTCAGATTATTAAGCATAATCAGCATAAGATTGTTCATGTAATCGCATTTCCTGAGAAACCTGTGAACCTCCAATAATGGCTAAAGCTCACAATGTTCTCAGTGTGACAAAAACAGCTTTACTGTCCGCTAACTGGAGAAATGCAGCAAAACATCTTCCATTTCCAGCATCACTCATCCTCTGCATGAAATATAAACACACTCCCTCCCTCCTCTCGTTTTGATGTCCCGAAGAGGCAATTTGTGTGCTGAGATGAGAGTTCGGAAATGACAATTGACGAAAGGGAAATTACATAGACCCATGTCCCTCAGCATGCAAACTCCTCCTGTCAATTGTTATGGTCATTTCCGTATCCTGCAGTCATGTGTGATATTAATCGGTGTCTGTGAATCCACAGCGGTTGGTGAGGATGAACATGCCCATAGCTGAAGACAGTACGGTTCACTTTACCTCTACTTTAATGGCTCTCATCCGGACCGCCCTGGAGATTAAACTGGCATCAGGTGAGTGTCCGCTTGGAGCCCTCAGGGCCAGTCACTGGCATTTGTCAAAAGCTCCCTTAACTGTCCATCTGCTCCAGCAGCGCTTTTCACCAGTCACTGCTCTGTTCCATCAGCCTCATTTAATTTAACACTCCGCCATCTTTAAAAGCGTTGCAAGTTAATTGAATGAAGCTTTCCCCGCTGACTTTGACTTTTATTTAACCTTTTACTTGGTGCAAAATATGATTAAAGAATATGATAACATCCATTAACAGCTTGACAAAAAAATCTCTTATGGGGATATTAAGGATAAGAATTATGAAAGACTATTATGAGACACTGTGGTAACTCTTTAGCATAGGGACTGATTCTTACTATTGACTAGTAGCTTATTAGCATGCCTGTCATTAACATACTGGCTTGTTGGTGTACTAGCACTTATAAAGCACATCTTCTGCATGACCATATTCTACATCCCTAATCCTACCCAATACGTAAACTTAACTGCCTTAGAAACTATTATTAAGCTGCAAATGATTAGGGCATAGTTAACATTTTGTTAATAGCGAGAATTGCATCTTAAAATAAGTGTCTTTTTTCAGGAGTTCTGGCTCAGCGGCTTTGCGACGCTGAGTTAAGGAAGGAAATAAATAAAATCTGGAGTAACTTGTCTTCAAAGACAGTAGACCTGCTGGTGACACCTCATAAACGTAAGCCCTGCTTTTGGAAACTCTTGCTTAAGTAATGTTGATTTCTGTTTAGAAAGCACTTAACATTTATATGGAGTATTAATTAAATGCTTATTGGAGTTTGAGGTTTCATTAACAATACTGATGACAATTTCCACCCGAGTTATTCACCCTGACTTTTAAGCTGTTGGTGCCACCTAGTGGACATCGGTGTTCTCCCTGCACTTTTGTCTATTTGGTATTTCATGTGCATTTCGCTTTCTCTTAGATAATGAATTGACTGTAGGGAAGGTCTATGCTGCTCTTATGATTTTCGACTACTATAAGCAGAACCGAGCCAAAAGACTCCAACAGCAGCAGGCTGCACCAGGCACACAGGTAGAGGAACTACAAATAACTAAATATATGTGTAGAATAAATTTTTTTTTATATTATGTAGATTAAAGCTTATTTTCTAGTCTAATGATAAGTTATTAATTTATAACATAGTCCTTCTGAAACAGTTGTGTTTTGTCCTCAGAGTAAAGTTGGAGTCCTCTTCAGACCAATGCTTCCTCTCTCACACTTGCATGATCAGGAGCCACTAGTGCTAAAAGCCCCACCCTCTTCTCAATCAGATACAACACCACAACCAGATGCCACACCCACATCCTTTCACCTGACCAATGGGGAAGCAGTGTGAGTGTACCATTCCGCTCTTTATAATGCTATACATTGCATTTGAATTAAATATATATATATATATATATATATATATATTACTGTATGTATGCCACAGACAAAGCCAGAGCAGTGCTATGAAAAAGTCTCCATCAGGAGACATACCTCAGGAAGTCACACAGGAAGCAAACAGAAGGCCTATCCAACGGGGCCAATCAGAAGACGTGCCATACACATACAGATCTCAGGTGATTTGACCTCTACTAGTGATTCATGAATCTGTCTGTGTGTCAGACCTTTGCAAACAGTGCTTGTTTTTTCTGGCTCTGCGTGTGTTGCAGGAATTGGTTGAGATGACTGACATGGAGAATGACTCTGATGGGGGTGGGTATCCTGTGCTGGAGGGTCACGGCAGAGCTGCCTCCATGCCCAGGCTCAACGCTGGCTTTCAGGTAACCCTCTCCTATCCATCGTGGTCACACGAGGTTGTTCTAGTGGGAGTTATATATAACCAAATAACTGGTACTGCACAGCTTTTGTTTCTTATGCTGGCTAAATTAATTCCTGCAAAGAAAGGGGCAGCTGGAAGACGTCTGTGCACAGATTGAGGGAAGAGGAGTGAATGGGCAGCTGTATTAGAGAATGGATGAAAGAGAGATAATAGGGAGGGTGTATTAATGAATGCAGAGAGGAGGTGAAGAATTCAAGCCAATGAATTGGAGGAAGTCAGAAGAGGTTAATTTACTGTATACACCAATCTCTACTGAGAGACACATTTATTCTCTTCAGTTCAGTTGAATGTGTGTGTGTGTGTGTGTGTGTGTGTGTGTGTGTGAGAATGAGAGAGAAAGAGATGAGGGGCAATGCAAAGTTTACATATACTGTATTTAGACTATATACAGAACTATATAAGAATATTGCATTTTTTGTCTTTGTTGTAATTAAATCTTTTAATTTGTTTTAAATTACTCTGACAAAATAGTGCAGAGACTACTTTAACTCAAAAAACCTGCTAGTATATTTTTAACAGTATATTTTCTTGTAAAATGTAGTCTAATTATCTTTTATTTATGACATGCAAAATCTTTTTTACAATGTAGATATACCCAGGATTGAATTTCAGTGTTGTTTAAGGATTTTTATGTAGCATTATAGCATTATTTTATTTAAATGTAATTTTTTTTTGAACAAGCATTCATTTGTTTTAAGCTTTTTATTTAGATTTAACCATATTATGTGCTAGTCATTTTAATTAATTTGTGGTATTTAAAAACATTAATGTTATATTAATAGTTTATGCTTTATTTTTTAGTTTTAATTATTTTAGTTATTCAGTTTTTTAATTCAGTTTTATTTTATTTCATTTTGCCAAACATTTCTATATAATTTTAGAATATTAACATTAAGTTAGTCAAGTTAATATTTAATTTTTTAGCAAAAAAAAAATTTTTGTGTGTGTTTATTATTGAGTTTTTTCTCGTTACCGTGAAATGATTCAATGTTGCTTTTAACTGTAAATTTATTTGTGTACATACTTGGTTTCTTTTGATTTGGTATTTTTGCCACATCGCTAATAGACTCACACAGTCTCCAGCATCCTTGTTATAATGCCTTGTCTTTAGTCTCGTCCTGTCTTGTCTGTCCTGTCCTGTCTGTCACCTCTCTCTCTCTTTATATCATCAAACTCACTGAACTCATTTTTCCACCTTTTATTTTGACACAATCTCTAATCCACCATCCTTAATTCTTTTAGGCACCTGTTTTCTGACCATACTGGACCTTGACTTTTCATAAACATCACTCGTTCTTACTCCTTCTTTTGTGATCTCTCTCCTCCTGTCTCACTCTGTTACTGTGTCCATGAGTGCCACAGCTGTGTGCCCTGCTCTCCTCACCTATGTGTCCTCTTCCTCTTCCCGTCCCACAGCGGAGCCACTTACGCCACACCGCCGGAACGTATCTAGCAGTATGTACAAGTGTTCCACCTGCAATCAATTTCTCTCTTTTTCTCCCTCTATCTCTCTCTGACAGCCACTCCATTTCTATGTTGGCTTGTGTGTGCTTTATCCATTCCAGCTCTTTTAGAGTTGACACTCTTTTAGGAGTCCAATAAACTTGTATAACCGCAATTTCTATTAGCCTTGTGAGGTAAACACATGCACTACACAAGACATATATAGTAGTTCATCACTGTGAGTAACTATTTTCCTAATAGAATAGATTAACCACAGTTATAGGAATACAAAAAGCAAATGCTAAAATGCGATGCTTATTTTATCTTGGATGTTGTTTGGTGCTAACTGTAAATATGAGTGTGTTTCACTTAGTGAGTTGTGTATCATTTTGAATAGTGCAGTCCTCTCTTCACATACCTTTCAGCCATATACATGGTTATTATCATGTATATGTATGTTTAAAAATACATAAATCAAAAGTTTTTGGAAGAAGTCTTAACAAAGGCTGCATTTATTTGATCAAAATACAGCAAAATCAGTAATATTATGAATTTATATTGCAAGGTAAAATATTTTTCAGGGTTCTTTGATGAATGGAATGTTCAAAAGAACATAATTTATTTAATAATAAGGAATATTGTCACTTTTGATCAATTTAATGCATCTTTGCTAAATAAAAGCAATTTATTTTAAAATAAATTCTAAACCACTGAAAACCTCATGGTTTTATGCAAAAACTTATCGATTTTGTGCTCTTCAAAAGAAACTTTTCATGCTGTTTAAACGATGAGAAGAGGGGACACACTGCTTCTTAGAGGTTCTTTATGCTTATGCCACTGGGCGGCACTAATGAGTCTTTGTAGAAGACTCACAAAGGTAAAAATTTCAGTCATCACCGAGGAGGAGTGGTCACGGATTTTCTAAAGAATCTGGTCTAAAGTGACAATTTAACATTTAGTGAATATCCTTTTGATACTATCAATTTACTGTAGATTATCTAGACCAGCAACAGTTAAGCAAGAAAAGCACCATTGACTCTTTATAGATCAGTGACCACTGCTTGGCTGTGGATAGTTCATGCAGCAACTATTCCAGCCGTCCAGTCTGTGTGTAAAAGACGATTCGATGACAGCATTCAAACAGTGTTTGCATCGAGCGTGGCAGTGTTCCACTGTTCTCCGATGCGTGCGTGGGTCCGCAGGAGCGGGCTGAACGTAGCTCTTCAGTGGAAGTGTGTTTTCATGCTCAGCTGGTGTTTTGTGCATCTGTTGTGACAGGTCTAGTGCTCTGAGACTCTTGTCATTCTAGTACTGTGCTAGATACTGTATGTGTCCTCTCCTCCATCTCCTTTCTTCATCTTTCACACGTTAACTCGCTTTATTTCCACCACGCAGCCTATCGCAGACGTGAGTCCCATGCGGCGCTCTACGTCCTCGTTGACTCCTCAGAGAGGGGTGCGAGAGGTCAATCTGAGCGATTATGACCTGGAGAGGCCCAAGATGGCACTGGGCCAGACCCTCGCTCAGGAGAGAGAGAGGGAGAGAGCTCATCATCATCATCACCATCATCATCACCGCTGCCAGCGGCGTAGAGACAAGAAGCACAAATCGCTGGATCGAGCCATCAGTGAGGAGCAGCCACCGCCAGAAGGTGGGCTTGATCATTCCTTTCTACTTCATACAGTACTTTTACGCTTTTCTACGGAGACACGTTTCCGCCACTGAGTAAAAAAATAAAAAAGTTTTTTTTTTCTCATGATTGTGACTTGCAATTGTGAGTTTTAAACTGAGAACTGCGAGATATAAGCTTGAAATTGTGAGTTGGACTTGTAGTCCAAAGGTTGTTGTGGGTTTGAATCACAACTGAGGTGAGACACTGTTCACTCAACTGCTCCTGAGGCGCCACAGCACTGGCTGCCCACTGCTCCGGGTGTGTGTTCACGGTGTGTGTGCGTGGTTGTTCACTTCTCACTGCTGTGTGTGTGCACTTGGATGGGTTAAACGCAG
>JAUMHQ010000033.1:886774-913502 GCA_032361165.1 Enteromius paludinosus | reverse complement strand
TGCTGAGGAAACAAAGTCACCTACATCTTGGATGCCCTGGGGGTAAGTGAATAAACATCAAATTTTCATTTTTGGGTAAACTATCCCTTTAAGACTGGTCTGTGGACTATGATCCCAAAGCTACACAAAAATATCCATTACATTTTCGTTGAACGGTATGGGGTAATATCTTATTACGTGTGTTTTTGTTAATGTAAATATTAATGCTAATACTGCAAATTATTATTTGGGTGTGTCTGATTGCGATGCTGATAAAAGTACAGCAAGTTACAGGATATCCAAGGGAAACTAAAATGTTATGTCTTCAAACATATTTGTAAAAGTATAATTCTACCATTAATAAGATGGGCTATCATTCACACAGCATGCAAATTTAATCAGTGAGTCACTATGTCACCTTAATTCCAATAAATTACGAGATTTACGAGTGGACAAAAAAAAATAAAGAGATAAAATCAATAAAATATCACAATAGAATAGCGACACGTTTTATATAAAGTTATATAAAGCTTATATTAGACGCCTGATGCTTTTATGTTTGTTTTTTTGTTGTTGCTTTTATGTGTACGACTTATGGAAACGCATACATCCAATGGCACTTTACCAGCTAGTATTAGTGTTTTTAGCCCCAAAGTCACTGAGTTTTAGGAGTGACCCAGGAAAACGTCTCTTTATAACGAAAAGAAAGTAGGTTGACCAATCAGAAGCTAACACCAGTGACGTACAGCGGACAGCCAATCATTGATTGGTTCACGGTATCCATGGCAGCGTCGTCACGGATGTCACATCTAGCGTATTAATGGAGGAACGAACAATGCTGTGCAGTGGCCAAATGCAATAAAATAACCGTACGAAATTAGCGACAAGAAGTGTTTCGCTTATCATAGAAGCAGATATTCATTCGCCGAGCATTTTGTAAATAAGGAACGCTTTATGAAAAACAATCGCTAGCTCAAAGCTAACTGTAACGTCAACAATTTGTAGAGATACGAGATAAAGCGTGAGCTATTTTAAACATGTTCACGGATGAAGCCCTCGATTTAATTGGTGCTGAATCGACATGGAGAAAGTCAAAACAGCAAACGCAAGAATCGGTAAGTAACGTAAAAAAGTTTGCTTACCTTCTCTAACCAGAATATTTACGCGTCCTTTTGTGTGATAATGTATATTGTGTGTTTGGTTCCCGCCCAGAGAAGCTGTCAAACTCTTACAGTTCACACAGCCGAGGCTGAAACGCAAGCCAAAGACGTGTTAGACAACAGCACCCAGACACAAGAGCAGAGCACTCAAACACTCTCCTTAGATCAAGACGTATCTCACTGTCCTGGTTTGCTGGACTTCTTAAGTAAAGTAGAAGACGTAGTTACCAAAGAACTGGTGAAAAACTCCAAGAGTCATGCTTTTGATGGCTTTGAAGTGAGCTGGGAAGATCAGAATGAGTCGGTGAGAGCCTCGAATGGAAAATATGTCGATAAATATATAATTTGTAAAAAAAAAAGGTCTTACAACTGGTGATTTTCTTTGCTCAGGTGTCCTGCATGTACCGTCTTCAGCATGTTGATGCTCAGGAAAGAGGTCTGCAAGTCACCAGTGTGTCCTGGAACTGCACCGGCTCCGTCATAGGCTGTGGATTTGGCCGGTAATAGCCTTTTCCACATACAGACACATAAAACCACCTGCTGTCGTAATGTTAATGTTGTTGTTTTTGGTTTGGTATTAGTGTGGATGATGGTGATTGGAGCAATGAGAAGGCTTATGTGTGCATGTGGAACCTGGACAGACAGAACCTGAACCCAAAACGGCCGGATGTGATCATAGATGTGGCCACTCCAGTCATGTGTCTGTGCTTCCATCCTCTCAAACCGTCTGTAGTGGCTGGTATGGACACACATTTGCAAAATCTTAAAGAGTTAAACACGTGGCTAGGTTCATATGGTACCTCAAAATAAAAAAAAAAGTAGGTTGCACTTCATTTTAAGGTGTCCTTGTTACAGTGTAATGCATATTAATTAACTACATGCACTTACTATATGGGTAGGGTTAGGATAAGGGTTTGGTTTAAGGGTATTTGGATGTAATTATGCATGATATTATAGTAGTAAGTGCATGTAATTTGTAACTGTGTAATGTATGGAATCCAAACCTGAAGTTATTAGGAACAAATAAGTATTGATGGCTTTTGTCATCAAGCTCATTTCCTCCTGTGGTCCTCTTTATGGTGTCGTTAGGGGGGCTGTACAGTGGTGAGGTGCTGGTCTGGGACACCAGCCGCTCACAGGACCTCATTCTGGCTCAGACAGGACTATCCGCAGATACTCACCGTGAACCAGTTTATCAGGTATTTAACCTATTCAATAAAACATCTGTGACTGAAACATGATGCTAATCATTCAGTGAGTCAGAAATGCAAAGTATTTCTGTGTGCACAGGTGAACTGGGTCCCAGGGGCTCGCCGGGGGGAGTTTACCGTACTCAGCGCCGGGTCAGGGGGAAGAGTTCTGCTGTGGACTGTTGATGGAGCTGAAGCCAAACTGATCTTGAGTTCTGGATATGCTCTTGTTCAACAGCAAGTGCCTCAGAGTGGAGCAGCAAGCAAAGTGGGTGCCACAATATGGTCTTGGCAAAACGTTATTTGGTAAAAAATCGCAATCTGTGCATTTTGCTTTGTGAAGATGATGTAATGACCATGTTACCTTAACGCATCACATGGTTTTTACACAAATTAATGGAATTCAGTTTAGATATAACTAATCGTTATTGTAATGATCCCAGATAAAACAGAAAGAGAAAAGGAATGTGCTAATTAATTCTAACTTTCATGGTCTGGTGAATCTGAAAGGGTTATATTTCATCTTAAAATCAGTGGGGAAAAATAACAAATTACATTAATGATTCTATTAGATTTTAGTTTTTATTTTATATGATAAACATATTTGTGACAATGTTATTTTCTTGTATAATTAAGAAAATGTTGTTTTTGTTATATTTTTAAGCAATAGAAGTAATGTGTTTTTTTTTAATACTTTATTTTTGTATTTTCTTTTTAATTATTTTTTATTTTTATTTTTGTTTTTTGTTGATTTTGAATGCGTCTATATGTTTTTAGAATTTAAAATATAATTGAGTTCAATTAATTTTTCAGGTAGAACTAATTAAAAAGAAAATGGGAAATGTTTCTGTGGCAACCAGCTGAAATATATTTTTTTACATTAATTCAATTACAGGTTTATTTTACAACAATTGATGATTTATTGATAACTACTTTTTAACTCTAATAACTCGAATAATATATTATGGCAGTATTAATTTTACTGTTGTAATGCAGTTTTTTCTTTCCACGGTGCAATATAATAAAATGTAATCTTTTTTATATGAAAATGTTATTTTTGTTTATTTCATCCAAATAATGCACTTGTCTTTCCTTGAAGACCCGAGGTAGCACCAATATAGGAGTAACCTCAGCTGCACTTTCCCCGTGGGACCTGGACACATTCTTGGTGGGCTCAGAAGGAGGCCTTGTGCTCAAATGCTCCCTCAGTAGTGAGACAGTGGCAGCAGTGCCCCCTGAGGGTGAGAGCGTAACACTGCGGGCCCCAGTGCAATTCTCTTTCTCACCAAGAGGGGGCCCTGTACACTCCGTACACTTCTCACCATTTCATAGGTGAGCTTTGTGGCAGTTTCTGTACTTTATTAAGTAGTACTCTATTTATACATCTACTTTTAGGTTAATTGGTAGTAATTGTAACATCTGGTGTTTGTGATTTTAGGAATCTGTTTGTAAGTGTCGGGACAGATGGTTTGGCACATCTGCACACAGTGCTTCAGCCCCGTCCCCTGCTGTCTCTGCGGGTGTCCGATTTTTATGCGTTTGGGGTGAGGTGGTCACCCACACGCCCTCTAGTCTTTGCTGCAGCCACAGGACAGGGTGAGATGTTTGTAATTCTCCAAACTGCAATTTTATATTTTATATATAATTTTCCCCTTAATTTGACATTTGTACTTTTTTCCCATAATTTTTAGGGCTGGTTCAAATGTTTGATTTGGGTCGAAGGTCTTTAAAGCCATTTGCCACAATTGACCAAAACACAAGCGGTCAGCCAACGTATTGTCTGGAGTTCAACCCCAAACACACAAATCTGATGGCAGTGGGCAATGCAGATGGTAGCGTCAACATCTGGCAGCTTAGCGCCGAGTTAACAGAACAAGGTGCCAAGGAGACTGCAATGCTGGAACAGCTGGCCAATGAGGTGGCGGACTGAGTCTGTTTTAACTTTGTCATTAGAAACTGTCCTGCTTGAATCTTCCATTTCTATAATGATATACATTCAACTTTACATTCAGAGAGAATAAAAATCAAAATACTGACAATTCCTTCCAGTTATAACCAGTAGCGTTTATTTAAGCACACTGCAGCTCATGGGTGATGTTACAGCATATCCTCTCTATAGGTTTGTTAAACAAAGCAAAGCACTTAACAGCTAAAACAACCACAATAAAATGCAGACAGATCCACTACACTATTGTCAGTGAAGCATGAGGAAGTGTCAGATAAATATGCAGGGGTTAAGAGTGATAGCAAGGTACAGATATTGCTATACTGGGTGCTATAGAGAATTTCAGATCCATGCAGTTTGGCTGTGTGTTCTTGTGAAGAGGGGAAAACGCATCCCGATTGGTCACTGGCAGGCAGGGGGCGGGGAATCAGTTGACGAAAAGCGAGCGCGTGAATTCCACAAAGTCGAAAGCTGATGGGATCTCGCGGCCCTTGCTGTCCAAGTAGGGCTTCATATGGGAAATGCAGTAGTCTGCCTGTTCCTTGGTCAGGTTCTGTAAACACAGAAGGTCATTAAGATCATCTTTGTAACACCAAAGATGAAAGGTCCGATACTAATTGTAAATGGCATGGGTTTGACATTGTGTACCTGATAGAGTTCTTCCTTGGTGACGTAGGGTTTGTTCTCGGCGCTGAGAGCACGGAAGGCACTCTCGATCTCCTCGCTTGACTTCACATTCTCTGTTTCTCGGCTGATCATGAAGGCCATGTACTCCTGCAAGGACACGTTTCCATCCCTGAACAAAAAAACTGATGTTAGCTCCATAACAAAAAGGACACTGAATGTTTAGTACATTAACAGACGCTGTTCCCACCTGTTTGGATCCACTATGTCTAGGATGGACTCAAACTCTGGGTCTGGTTCTCCTTCTTCAACCATGGGCAGGTCATAACCCAGGGACCTCAGGCAGGACTTGAACTCCTGGTGATTGAGACGTCCAGATTTTTCTTTGTCGAAATGCCTGAGAAACAAAAACGTGTTATGTTTTGTATTGTAATGTTTTGTTTTTCATTAAAGTGGATTACTCACTTGAACATCATGCTGAACTCCTTCAGAGCCTCTTCTGTTACTCCTGTAGTGTTTCTGAAAAAAGAATAAATACATTTTATTTATTTGTTATATGTCATTATTTATAATGACAATATATAAAAAAAAAATTCAAAGCTGTATTATAATAATAATAAGTAATAATATAATAATAATTTTAAAATGTTCTTTATGATGATATAATAGTCACCTGGCTTGGATCTGTTGTTCCAGGTTGTGTTGCATTCTCATGCCCAATTGGTCGAGTTGGTCCCACTGTTGGGCCAGACCCACGGTGCTGTGCTCTGTGTATTTGTTGTCCAGGATCAGCGCCTCCTCCATGGCGGCTCCCAGATCCTCGATCTTTTTCAGCTGACTGCGCATGGCACGAATCTCCTGATGCTTGCGCTGGAGAGAAAACCCCAGGGATAAGACATGAGAACAGAGCAACTTACAGTGCAGTGTGACCAAGCATCTACTACTGTGTCAAGTGTTGTAATATCCTCTTTCTTGCACACGTGAAATTCAATAAAATGAAATATTAGTACAGTTCATGGGCATTCAAATCATTTCAATTTCAATGATTTTTCCATGACTTTCTAGTCATTTATAATAAATGTATATAAGGAAACACACATTTCACCGAAAAAATAAATTGTACCAAGAGGTGTTGTGGGTATGTGTATATATTAGTACAACTTATCATTTTAGTCACACTCTGTTAATTTAATTATATATATATATATATATATATATATATAGTACTGAAATGTCTTGCAGATCAATAATTTAGGATTTGTTATAATTTACTAGATTTGTAAAAGATTTGGATCATTTTGTATGAATAGGCCTGGAATTTACCATTTTGCGCATAAAACAATTTTTTGGATTTTTCTTACAAGTTTGGATTCGAAATAATATATTTCACACTTTTTTATAATACATGCTACCATTCAAACAGTTTCGGTTTGCTGTTACTAAAGTTTCTGTTGTGTTGTGAAGATTAAGTTGAAAAAAGCATCTAGAATGTTAAATACACTCAAATAGAAATTAGTTATTTTAAGTTGTAATAACAATATTATCTTTTAACTGTATTTGTTTTAAAATGCATGTTTCTTTAATAACAGTATACTACCGATTATACACACACTAATGCTTTATTTTGTTATTCAAAAACTAACTGCCCTCAAACTCACCTTAGTGGCCTCTAGCTGTGACTCTAGAGTTCCGGATTCTTCCACCATGCAGGACCTGCCCACATAGAGAGTGATGAAACCAGCAGCAGGAGCTCGAGAGCACATGGCACATCCACCCAAAATCATCTCACTCACTCCACATGCTAGTCTACACCTTACAAGAGCGGCTCTTACTAGACTAGCTCACTTATTAGGTCAAAGAACAAGAGTAGACCTTAAAAAAGGTACTTACATTTTTATACGACTTTGAGTTATACTATATTTAAATGGTTTGCATAACCATTACATCTAGCTCTGTAACCTGCATCTTCCTAAATTTCTTGTACATGATAATAGGACTTACCAATTTTGTAGTAGATATGGAGTACAAACTATAAGCCACCCCAGAATGCTACAGTACAGTAACCGAAATCATGCTAATGAAGCCAAATGATATCCATGGTAATCCAGACCATGCTTGATTAGGGCTGCTGTCAACAGGGTTAGAAACTGCTATATTTGTACCACATCTTGCACACTTTTAAAAGCAAAATGTGCAAAATCAAAGATTCAGAGTTGGACTCGACTAGCCATATTATAAATGTCCAAAAAATGTCAATGCACAGTTGTTTGAATTCAGATCAGGATATTGAAAAAATGTCTACAAGTACTCTTTCAATCATGGAAATCACATTGCAGTTTCCACCCTGGATCTGGTGCATGAACATTTTCCTCAAAATGAAGAAAAATAGAAACAAATAAAACATAACTGAACCATGGACAAAGAAAAAGAAAAGTGTAAAAGAATGAGATGAAGTGTTCACACTCCTCAACATCGGTGCCAAATGTAGCCAGGCTTGTTGGGATTAAGAAGCTGGAAGGGTTCATCTCAAAAAAAGCCTCACGTTGCAGTGAATGTTAGTGAAAGGGAATTGAACACACACAGAGCCTTTAGAGTGGGGGGTCAGACTCGAGTGCATGAGGAGAAGAAAACCCAAAAGGTGTGGGGTGAGGGGCAAGAGGCCAATCAGAGGAGGAAAAAAAGGGAGAAGACCTTCCAGAAAGATCATCATCGACTTCATACTGATAGACACGGATTACCCTCCGATAGGCTATGCTATTCAGAGACGAGGGAGGTGGAAGATGAAGAGGGAATGGAAAAAGAGTGTGAAAAACAGAAAGGAATACATCTGGAAATATATAGTCAAAACATACGATAAAATACGCAAAATATATGTAAAGTGAGATAAAGTCCTTCTTGAGACACCCTGTATTATTTCCATCCAAATGATTGTTCTATTCTAACCTGAAACTCCTGGTTTCTTTTATACCAAATGTGTGTCACAGCGGTTCCATTAAATGCTATTAAACAATGCATACACACTCACACACAAACATATTATAGCATAAGAGTAAAAAATGTGATATTAACCCATCCAGAAGGTATGTCCTGATTAGAGAAATGATTCCAAGCATCAGGGTAGCAGCGAGAAGGTCGAAGGAATGGGGAAAGAGAGACAAATAAGGGAGGGAGAGAGAAAGAAACAGTTAAAACATTGAGTGGTGACATCAACGCCACTACTCAACACTCACATTAAAGATAACATGACCAGCGCAAAGCCCTGCTGCAGCATATCGAGCTCAGGTGTCTTTAAGTTGTGCGATCAATGTGAAAACCAACACTCAAACAAGACAACATGGCAAAGCAGGCAATGGCTTCAAGACTAGTCACAAAAACAGTCGATGACTCGAATGAAAATGGGCGTCTAAGAAAGTTACATGGAGATCAGGAAAGCTCGATCAAATCTGAACAGATGTGCATGTCATGCAATGGGAACCAATGTGTTGCACGCAGTGTATTTCAACCTCTGCGAACTGTAGAGAACGCAGCACTGTAACTAGTGCATGCTGGTCCTCTGTACCTGGTCTCTTGCAGCCATTGGTGGAAGGCATTGGCATGTTGGGCGAATTCTTGTCTGAGTTTATCGTTCTCTTCCTGCCTCCTCTGTTCCTTCTGTAGCTCCAGCTCTCGCTCCTATAAATCGTACACAATTATTGAGTCTCTAAACTCTACTTTATACATATTCAATCATGCTTCAGGATCTTATTCTCACCTTGATGATCTTTTGAAGGTTCCTCCAGGTCTCCTCTAGAGCTTCCATGGTGAACCAAGTGTACGGATTGGAGACCACCTGGTAACTCTTGATCTGTCGATCAAGTTCTGCCAGTTGGTTGAAGTCAGCCTCTGCAGAGCTGAGTGAGGAGCGGAAGGCGTCATGGGCGTCCCGAAGGGCCCTGATCTCCTCCAGCGAGTTGCACCTTACAGGGTCTGTCAGATCTTCTTCGGCGTTCTCAAACCAGCTGTTGAAGGCTGAAGCCTTCTTGGCAAAGGTGAGGAACAGATCCTCCACCTGGATGGAGTGGCAAACAAGAGTTAAAGAAACCCAAAACAAAAGCTTCTTTTCTTAAACTGAGGCAAAATGTCTATTCTTCACACCTTTCTGAAGTGCTCTTGGGCTTCCAGAAGCTTCTTCTTGCGGGTGGCTGAGTTGGACAGTAGCTGGTTCCAGCGCTTCATCAGAGTGGCATGACGAGCCTCAATGGCCTTGGACTGCACGTGTTTGGCAGCCAACAGCTGGTCTTTTAGGGCTGTGATGTTAGTGATGCCCTCCTGCTGGAAGGCCTGAAGCCCAGCATCAAAGGTTTCCTTTGGAAGAGCGGAATTACAAGTCAGATACAGCAGTAAATGGATGTGTTGTCCTATGGCTGTATATAATCCATATGTTATGTCACACCTGTTTAGTGAGCAGAGTCTGCACCGAGGAGAGATCTCGACCATAGTCATCGGTCTTCAGGCTGTTTTCCTTCTCGCCTAAAACACATTTGAGTTACAGATTACAAAGAAGCAGAGAAAATAACTGGTTGTTTCTCATCAAACTCTCTAATGAGGCAAATGAGAGGAAACATTTGCTCACCAATCCAGGACTCCACCACATCTGCCTTCCAGTTGAACTGGAGGAAGGCAGAGTTCTCGTCCAGTTTAGATTTCCTCTGAGCTGCAGCTCTCTCCAGCTCTGTCACCTTCCCACGCAGGGCCTTCATTTTAGCCATGATGTTCTCTACATTGTGGTTTTCCTGCACAAAATGCCCCAATATGATGTTAACATATTGCTCTAAGGTCACAGGAACTAATGAACTGCCTATAATAACGGGCTAAATCTGTAGTATATGGACTTTATAATAGCTGTACTTTACCTTTTTGATAAGTTCATCTCCATTGGAACACACATCATTCACTCGGTCCCTGTGCACAGTAAAGTCAGTTTCAAATGCTTCGTGTTTCTTCAACAAGCCCTGAAAAACAAGAGCCGAACAGAGAAACTTAGGACACAAGCAAGCCAAAACCAAATTATAATTTGGCGGATGTTGTTTATTTTTTCACACCTGCACAGCTGCCAGAGTATCACCATAATCTTCACTTCCGACCAGGTTCAGTTTCTCATTAATCCAAGCTTCCTCTTCCTCCACATTTGCCACAAACTGCTGGTACTCCAGCGACTCCTCAAGTCTCTGTCCACTAAAAAAACAGAAAACCAAAGATAAAAGGTTATCCTAGGCAATGCACACAATCATACGATTTTTGTTAATGTTTAAACAAAAAAAATTACTGATCCATACTTTGGAATATAAACCACAAAAAAGTAAAATACTGTACTGACCGAGCAGCAGCCAGATCTTTCAGTTCCCTCCAGTGCTCCACAAACTGGGCCAGCCTCTGCTGGATCTCCTCCTGTCCAATGGTGTTGTCATCAGACAGCTTCCTCCCAGTCTCCAACACAGACTGCAAGGCCACAAAAATACTGTTATCACTCGGAATGACGATTCACTTAAAAGGCTTTTTCATTTCTGGGAACATTACTGTGAATTTTCATTCAGGAACCTCACCTGAATGGCTGGCTCGTGCGCTCCCAGCTCAGCCTCCAGCCTCTTGTGTTTCTTCCTCAGATTCTGTACTCCTGTCAAATCACGTCCGTAATCCTCCGAGCTCACCAACAACTTCTTTTCTCTAAAGGAAGAGAAAGAATTCAATCTGGTGTAAAGCCTCAAATAATGCAGTTAGTGTGAAAAATAATAGATCCCTAAAAATAATGTAAAACATACTTAATCCAAGATTCCTCATCGTCCAGATCCCTGAAGAACTGGTGCAGACGATGCGACTCGTTCAGCTTGGCACGGCGCCCAGCAGCCATGCTCTTGATTTTGACAAAGCGTCCGTTGACGGCATCACGCTTGTCCTTGACCTGAGAGGTGTCAAAGGCATTGCTGGCCATCAGACTGTCTGCCTGGCCATTCAGATCCTTCAGACGATCCTATAAAAACACAAAAACAAGCATTATTTAGGACATACTGGATTTTGGAAATGCTTGGAATGATTGATTCCTGATCAGTATGTCTGAAGAGCTACCTCATGAGCAGAGATGTCAGCCTCCAAAAGCTGGTGCTTCTTAAGGAGATTGTTAACTGAGGCCAGATCTTTGCCATAATCCTCAGAGGCAAGAAGAGCCTCAACCTAAAAGCACAGGAAAAATGTGTAATTGATATTATTACTGTTAATATTATTTAATTAAACTTTTATATTCAAGTCAAGAAGCTGTCCTAAGTAGCTATTAAGTCATATCTCAATACCTCAGACAACCAGAAGTCAAAGTCCTTGATGCCGGTGTTGAAGTTCTGCTGCTTGTTTGCCTCCTTCAGTTTTTGACTCTTCTCGGCAGATTTGTTGACAAGGAACTGCCACTGCTCATCCAGAGCGTTAAGACGAGCCTGAGAGCAAATGTGAGTACGACCACAGCAAAATAAGCACAGATCGTAACTCTTCAGCTGCCTATTTCTGAAACACTTCTGAAACCGTTACCTTGACAGCATCCTCACTTCCAGCACAGGCACCTCTCTGGATGAGAGCATTGCCCGTGTCAATCACTCCACGAATACGATCAGCATTAGCGTGTAACTCAGCCTCAAAAGCCTGGTGCTTCTGGTGCTTGCTCTGAAAGTGCCAAGAAAGCGAAATACAGCTAAACTGAGCCACACAGTGAAGTCATGCAGCTGTGATAAAGCAATAGCTGGTTTTGTATCTAACACATGATACTGATATATAAACGTCTCTGTGTGAACTCCAGTGAAAGCTGTGCATATTCAGTGCTATTGTATGTGTGTGCATTTTATGTGTATGGCTTAGTGTAGACTGTGAAAGTTGGTCATTATTTGTAGCCACAAAAGAGCAAACCTTTTCAAAACATCAGTGTGTACATTGTGAGAAACAAAAGTGAGGTGACTGTGAATTTACAAACCAAGGAACATACATGTAACGTGAAACTCATACTATGACGGGGACACATTCAAAGCCTGATGGAGCATTCAATAAAATGAACTGGACACCATCCAGCACGCAATGAATTCTGTGAGGAACCTAGCAGGAGTTGGGGTGTTTTGTCTGAGATCATTTAATACTTTATATCACCCAGAGAGAATGGTGAAGGAAAATGCACTTACAAATGGCTTATCTAAGCATTTGCTGATACACTCAAAAAAAGCCGGGCTGCTGTTACTGTTACTGCATATAGATTCTGGCTGTAGCACACATGTAACCGTTTCTGTTGTTTTAACACAGTATTTCACAAAAAAAGCAAAGCAGAATTACTTGTTTGGAAGCACCTCTCCACCTTATCTCTCTGGGTTGACACAGAATTGCAGCTATGTTCAGAATAGCACTTTAATGTACTATGCATACTAGTTTTGCAGCATGCATTTTAGATTTACTAAGAAATATTTGTATGCATGTAATATCTGGATGACTTCTTACATTTAGGGCCAGACTATAGGGTACAAAGAGTTGAAACCTAAAATGTGACCCTGGACCACAAAACCAGTCATAAGGTAAAATTTTACAAAACTGAGATGTATACATCATATGAAAGCTTTCTATTGATACATGGTTTGTTAGGATAGGACAATATTTGGCCGAGATACACCTATTTGAAAATCTGGAATCGGAGGGTCCAAAAATAAATAAATAAATAAATAAATAAAATACTGAGCAAATCACCTTTAAAGTTGTCCAAATTAATATCTTATCAATGCATTTTACTAATCAAAAATGACGTTTTGATAAGTTTACAGTAGGAATTTTACAAAACATCTTCATGGAACATGATCTTAACTTAATTGACTAATGATTTTTGGCATTAAAAAAAAAAATCTATAATTTTGACCCATGCATTTTTGGCTATTACTACAAATAAACCCCAGCGACTTAAAACTGGTTTTGTGGTACTGGGTCACAAATTGTCACGTGATAATAGGATTGCATGACTGCATGATGTCTTATTTTATTTATTTTCAAATATTAAGCCTTTTAAATAGATGAAAATGTAGTTAAGTGATAGAGTACTGTATGTGTAAAATCACAAACAGTATATGCATTAATATTATGCATAATGCGTTCTAATTCACACAGTAGTACAGAAAGCAGTAGGCAGCATTAAGCATATAATTCTACTGTGCTATTCTGAACACAGCCAAATTGTCTTTGCATACTACGTTTTGTCAGTTTGCTCTTAGATCCACAACTCTATGAGAAGCGCAACTTTTCTGTGTTGAACAAATTTAAACCAAGACATCCCAACTTCAATGACGCAACAAGAAAATGGAGGCAACACCCAGCAATTACAAATTAAATGCTGCAACAACGGGGCGCGGGAAGGGGACAAACAACTGATGATGCTGTATAAAAGCGAGACACATAATAGACATACGGAACTCGAATACACATTTACAGACAAAAACAATGACACGACGGACAAGTGGAGAGACCCTATTGGGGTTAGTTAGTTCTGGCACACTACTGCACTTACCAGCAGCTTGGACAGCTAGAAACAGACAATGGGAACACAGACAGAGTTTCAGTTTAATTTCCTATATAATAAAACAGTTTGGGTGGGTTGAGGCGGGGATAGTAAGAGAAACACATTTTAATTTGCGTGTGAACGTATTATGCTATTAATATATTTATAAGATTAGACTTAAGCAGGATATTCAACTTTAAAACATAAAACATCGCATGTCTGCATAGATACGGACATATCACTCCTGAGAGTGATGACTGAAATGTGACATTACCTGGATGTTGGTGGGGTCCTTGTAAGACTCGTCGGTGGCGGTTTGGAGTTTCTCACTGATCCATGCTTCGATCTCATCTACATCTCTGCTGAACTGCTGCAGAGTCTGGGACTCACCCAGCTTAGAGCGCTTCTCAATCATCTGAGCCTTGAGACGGCGCCACCTGGAGGTCAAAAGGACATACTGCTTTAACTTAAATTACACAAATGAGACAGATTCAATCAGTGAGATCAGGATCAAAAAGAAGAACCCTGACCTGTCTAAGACTTCATTACGGCGATCAAAGATCTCAGGTTTGGCGTAGTGGTCAGCGCTAATGAGCTGGTCAGCGAAAGACTGCAGTGCTGCAATTTTCTCTTCCTGTGAGGACAGACAAATTTAAAGAAGTAAACCCTCCAGATTCAAAATCGAATGTGACTGATTTATATCGTAATGGTGCTTGCTGACCTGCACATTGATAGCCTTATCAAAGTCCTCATGTTTCTTGATGAGAGCCTCAACACTGTCCAGGGAGTCTCCCTTGTCATCGCTGGCCAAGAAGGCCTCGCGAGCTGCCATCCAGTTCTCAGCCTGCTCACAGTCACGGTTGAATAGCTGCAGGAGATGGAAAGAAACATATGATACAATTCGCCATCTTCAAATGTTCAAGTTATGTGTATTACATGTAAACATGGTCCTTGCTGACCTGCAGCTCCAAGCACTGATCCAGCATCATCCTGCGCTGGACCCAGGCCTTCTCTAGGTCAGCACGTTCTCGTTCAAGAGCCTCCAGCTTCTGTTGGATCTCAGGGCTGGCATAGTGGCCACGGGCAAGCAGCTGCTGTCCAAATTGCTCAAATGCCTGGAAGGTGCCTGCACGGGCGTCGATCTCAGTGCGGTGTTCCTACAGAATATGAATATGTGTGTTGAACATTTGTTTATGAGCTTAACAGGATTTGTCCAAATATGAATCAAAGGAAACTCATCTTCTAAACAGTGATTGTAACAAAGTAGAGATCACAGGTGTTTCGAAATCAAATACCTGATGTCTCTCTAATAGGGCTTCAGCTCCAGTGACGTCCTTGGCAAGCTCATCTGAAGACACCAGCCCTCTGATTCCATTGATCCAGGACATGAGATCTCTGGGAGAGAAACGCACAAATTTGTTTAGACTCTTCTATACTACTGCTCGGATAATATATAGCATCTCCCAAGTTGTTCGTTTTGCATGTTTTATACTCCCTTTCATCCCTATTTTTTCCTCCTACTCACCTGAAGTCACTGAGGAAGCGCTGCAGGTCGTGAGAGTTGCCAAGTTTTTCTTTGCGTTGGTCAGCACGACTCACCAGGCTGCTCCAGGCAGTGTTTAGCTCGGTGCATTTCTCCTGGATGTCGTCCACAGCCTCAGGATGAGACTGAATCAGACGCTCTGCGGTCTCCCCAAGAGAGTTCACCTGAAAATTATATATCAATCATGATGACCCTCAAAATAGTATTAGCAGGTATTTGGACTAAATCTGACACCTGCTACAACAGAGCAAGCAAGTAAGATATGCTGCAGCATGAGTGCCACATATAAAGTCTCTAGACAGGTGGTGCTGGAGGAGGTAGAGGGTTTTACAGGAACTATGAAAGCACACTGCAGAACTTATTTATAGTTTTACAATTTTGAGCGAGCAAACTGGCTAACGAATCAACAGACGACAATGAGCTTGTGATGAGTAGTAAATAATTTTTACCAGATTGCATGAATGAGTTAACTAAATTTTAGCATATGTTCAGTTAGGAATGAAAAACTAAACCAAAAATTAATATTTTACCTTGTCTCCTAGAGCGGCCAGGTCTCTCTCAAAGCCTTCGTGCTTGCGCTGCAGAGCCTGCACGCTGGCGAGGTCATGGCCGTAGTTATCAGTGTTCAGGGCTTGGTTCTTCTCTTCGATCCATTCCTTGGTCTCATCTGCATCCCTGTAAATCACACACGGAGCTGAATTCCTCTGTACTTCATGTGGCTCAAATCACACAAGTGTAAAAAAGAACAAAACAGTATAATTTTGAAGTTAATCAGTGTCATATGTGTACCTGTGGAACCTCTGCACCTCATGTGCACTGCCCAGCATGTTGCTTCTGTCTTCAGCCAGCTGCTGCAAGGACCTCCAGCGGTTGTTCAGCTCCTATACACAAACATACAACCATTAGAAGCTAATCAGACTGCAGGTCATAGGTTCAGTTGTTACGACAGTGATTTGATCACTGACAGCAGATTCAACTCCCTGAGGTTGTGTCTTAAATGACATAGAATGACTGATGAGAAATTATCCAAGCAAATTTTACAGCCAAACCACTTTCCAAAGCACCACATAAATGGTTCCATATCCTTTGTGCCATACTTTGCTCTCCATTTCACTAGTAAAAAGCAACAGTATGGATAAGTGGCTTAAACAGAAAGGCTACAACATTAAAGCACATGGGATAAGTGATGATAGTTAGCAAATATGGAAAACTTGGGTGGGTGCATCGGCCACAAACTGAAAAAGAAGCGTTAATGCATTCTAGAACGGCTGTCTAACCTCCACCAAAACACATGGCGTGAAGAGATAAAAGGAGTTATTTCAAATGGTCGACACAGACTCATGAATGGAAACAAAGGGAGGGGGATGCAACCACACAGTTGATGGTTCAATAATAGGACGTAGGGGACAAGAGACCATGGAAAGAGCACAAGACCACCACGATGAGTTAGTCCTTCAGGTACACGGGGCACAATGCAGGATTTAGTGGGATCAGTTGAGGGAAGATTTAAAGATTGAAACTAAGAACCTAGAATCTTACCTTAATAGTATTAAAGTTGGCCGTTGTTTGAACAGCCAAGCGAACAGACTATATTGAGCACAAATGTGCAAAGAACAGAGAGAGGGCAGGAAAAGAACAGAAAAATACACCAGTCAAGAGAATGTCACAAGAGGAGATACAAGAACCAGACTGCTCTTGCTGCTCTTTAATCATAGTCACCAAACAGCACTGTGGAAGACATACAAGTCAAACAAGACCCTGCGTAAAAACTGAACATGCATCTTAATGACCCAAGATTAGATTATATAATTGATTATATTCAAAGCATTTTAAAATCAAGCATGCTAAATTACCTTCCATGGAGATGCACCTTTGGAATCGGCTTCATCCTGTGAAATATATAAAATAAATAAATAGAAATTAAGAAAAAAGAAATTAAATTATATGGTATTCATGTGTTTATTTCATGCAGACACCCCAACTGTTACAAAGACTAGATGAACGGTATAAAACAATGACCTTGCCAGGAGCTGAGCCCAGCATCTCTACTTGCTGATGGTGGGATGGAGAGGAGGTGTGATGAAGGAATGGAGGGTTGGAAGGAGAAAGGGTAAAAAAAAATAGGTAAGATCACCAAGTGTATACTATATAATGTATACTCTCCCAAGTTTCAATGTAAACATAATATTGATGAGTGGAATGACTCAAAATGTAGACAAAACATAGTGATGTATACTAGTCACTTTTTTTATTTATATAGCGCTTTTAACAATACAGATTGTAGCAAAGCACTGAATATTATCAAATAGAAGAACAGAGTGATGGCAGATGCATATCCTACGGCACCATCCAGAAATCATTTTCTCAAATCCCTCTTTGCTAAAAGTGCGTTCACACCTGAGGTGACTTGGGCGAATATATCGCTCTATTCACATGTAGTTGAACGCTTGAACATATCGAGTTTACGCCGGTTTCACACTGCGCGTGTCAGCAGGGCGTTTTTTTTTTCCGCCGCCCATGTTAACGGATGAGAGCACACAGGGACGGTGCAAAAGCGCGTAGCAGGTGCAGAGAAATGACATAAATCAAAGCACGCAGTCACTCGCACTTAATGCTTCATTCACGTCTGGTTTGAACGCAAGAATGAATGTCTTGTTACGTCAACGAATGCATTTGTTTATTTAATATAAATCGCAACATTTGCTGTAATGTAATCGCATAGGCTGACATCGCGATTGCAATATGATTAATCGTGCAGCCCTAATGGACACTAGCAAAGAAAAAAAAATTCAAATGGCAATGTATGTCTTATCATATTTACTGTGTGTGTTAAGTGTTTTTTTTTCATACCTGGGCCTGCACAACAGGAGCCTCTTCAGCCATCAGTCCTTCAGACTCCAGCTCAGAAGCCACCTTGTTTATATCCCTCAGCCGAGATTCATTTGCTTTTAGATCCTACCAAACAACAACAAATACAAGAGTTTAGAATCAGTGAACACGTATTAGCCAATGCAAGCCTTCAGTGATAATGAGTCATGAATCATACCTTCTGAAAGTCATCAAACTTTTTCTGCAGCACTTCTACTTGCTCCAGATCAGAGCCGACCTCCTCATTAGTAAGCGCTGATTCTTTCTCATTGATCCACTGCTGCAGCTCGTTCGCCTCACGGAAAAGCATGAACTTCTTGCAGCTCTTCTCCAGCATGTCCTTCCTCTTCTCTCCCAACTCTTGCAGTGTACCATACCTAAGAAGAGAGACAAGAGACTCAATGCAACTCCCATCCTAAACACTGGGCTAAACACTGATATATCTCCTTCTAGGAGAGTAAATAGAAGCTGGAAACACATATAGGGGTTCAAATAACAGTGAGAAATCTGCATAGTCAGCAATCGAAAATGCAGAGTGAAACATCTAGACATCAACTATACAAAAGGAAAAGCTCAGAATGAAAACATCCTAGATGTGAACATCTATCCCTTGATGGAATAGAAGAGTAGGAATGAAACAATGATCGGATGGACAGAGAATGACAGAAGACCTAAAGCATGAGACAGCAAAATGGATGAGGGGAAGGTAGATGAACATTTTGCAATGGAGGCTTCTTTGATCAAATAAATGACATTGGTCGGGCCTACTCACAGTTCTTCCACCTGCTTCATGCGTACAGATACGCTGCACACCTCCTTGGTGACCACAGTCCTGCCACAGGGCAGGGCAAGCAGACACATGCAAGCATTTAAATTCAGAAAGAAAACAAGAAAAGAAAAGAAAGAAAGGAAAAAGAGGAGTAACGAGGGGTCAGAAACATTATTAAGAGTTAGTTTTTAACAGATGCCTTATTTGAGCTGCAGGAAGAGTAAAGATGCAAAGATCTTAAGAGGCTTTGTGTTAAAAAGAAATGATTTTGTTGGAATGTAAACAGTAAGGTTGAAAAATGTTACAAAAATGTTCACACTAGGGCCATCAATTCATTCAAATTGCGAATACAATTTTTTCAGGGAACATTTTTCTTTGATGAAAAATAGTCTTTAACATTAGAAATGTATTGAGTGTCAATTTTGAACAATTAAATAAATCAATCGAATCTTTCTGACATCAAACGTTGACAGCCCGAATGTGTATTAGACAAAGAAAGACGTCTGCCCTCAATCATTTGAATGAAAACCTAATGCAGCATAATTCGTACTGATTGTCAATCTGCTCCTGTCGCAGAGCGATGCTGCCCTGTTCGTTTAGCAGATTCTCGCGAGAGGAAGATTGAGTCGGGTCCAACTTCTTCACGTACGCTGCGGGAACAAAGCCCTGCCTGTCGTTCACTTCCACTTTCCACCAGTCCTGAGAGCAAGATACAAATATATATATATATATATAATAAGTCCAAGCACTCATCTGGATTCAAACTGGCATGCTATGTAATGTAGCGTGCCCTATTAATTACCTTGTTGGTGCTGTTGAGCAGAGTGAGGATGTCTCCCTTCTTCATGGTAACCTCACGAGGACTCTTCTCCTGGTAGTCATATAAAGCAAGAACCAGCTCCTTGCCGGTCTCATCATCAGTGGGGGCCACTTGTTGCTGTTGATTAAATTACCAAAAAAGGTGCAAGTTTTAATTTCCATAAAAGTAAAAGTATTTCCTTTTGGTCAATGGAGAAGTGTTGTTATGAGCTCTTACTCTGCAGGCCTCAGCTTGTTCTTTTAAGGCCTGGATGCTGCTGCCATATGCACTCAGATCAGACATCAGTGCCTCGTGCTTCTTGAGCAGAGCCTGTAAATAATAACAACAATGACATGTTAGAACCATATAATTTTTTAAATAGAAAACTGCAAATGGCACCACAAAAGCAAATTTAGTTCTGCCAATTAACCACTTTAAACATATGATGTACGAGTGATTTTATTTTACGTTACAAAATGTACATTAAAAATTTACATTAAAATGACTAAATTAACTAATTTCATTGCGTATCCAGCCCTCCTCCTCGCTTACCTCTGCAGAGTCTTCGTCTTTGCCATAGTCAGTGCTTCCTACAATCGGCTCCTTCTCTCTCATCCAAGACTCGGCCTCATTGGCATCAGCAAAGTACTGCTGAGCCTGAAGGGAGTCCTCAAGATCCTGTCTACGCTGGGCAGCTTTCCCCTTCAGTCCATCCCAACGATTGTGCAGCTCCTGCAGCTTAGCTTTCACATCCTCCCCTGCAAAGTGACCTGAAATTTGGAAAACAAAAAGCAAACATTGTATTCATATAAATATTTCAAATGTATTGTTTCTCATTTGAATAATGACTAAAAGTGTTCTGTACCGATGCCTAACAGAAATGAAGTCTTATGTAAGTGCAAGAATTAAATACTACCTTCTTCAATCATGGCCTCCCCCTTCTGAGTAACAGCCTTGATTCGGGGTTCATGGCCAGAGATTTCTGCCTGCAGAGCCTGGTGTTTCTTCAGAAGGTTCTGGACTCCAATAAGGTCTTTTCCTGAGAGAGTATGAGAAAGTGGTTGTTTTAAGAATTGTAATGGTTTATAGTTATTTCATATGTTAATTTGACACATATATATACATATATATATATATATATATTTAAATCACACTAACCTCTATTGGTGGAGGAAGCAATGGGTTCCTTCTCCCGGATCCAGGTCTCCTCATCTTCCACATCCCTGAAAAGTTGCTGAAGGCGCAGGGAGTCGGACAGCTTCTGCTTGCGGGCGGCCATGGGCTCCTTCAGAGCCTCGTAGCGTGCCAACAGAGCCTCTTGTTTTTTGCGGATGTTATCAGCATCAAAATGGCCAGCCTCCTGGAACTGCCTGGCCTGAATAGTAATGCCATCAATGCGGTCCTGTAAAGAGTAGAGTTAAGATGAATGAGTTCAGCTGTTAAAAAACAAAAACTGCCAGCTGCACAGAATCATACAAGAAATAGTGTAACAGTCGAATATCAATGCAGTCATTGAGAAATTGTTACCTGGTGAGCAGCCACATCAGCCTCCAGCAGAGCATGCTTCTTCTGAAGATTCTGGACGCTGGTCAGGTCTTTGCCAAAGTCATCAGAGGCTAGATGTCCCTCCACCTCGTACAGCCACAGCTCGATGTCCTCTACATTACGATTGAACTGCTGCTGCTGGTTGGCTTCACGCAACTTAATCCCTGAATGAGTGAATAATGTGATATCACTGAAAAATCTGCCTTTTGTTTCATAATTACCAATAATAAATCGGATAGTGAGAAATGTAAAATAGACAGTGCTGGCCATTTTCTCACCTTTAAGCTCTGTTGCCTCTAAAAGTTTCTTCCACTGAGAGCTGACCTCATCCATTCGAGTGGACACTTCGCTAGAGGCGTAGTGCTTTCCATCAATCAGCTCCTGGCCTGACTTCTGCAGTGCATCAATACGGCTCTGATTGGCAGAGAGCTCAGCTTCGAAGGCCTGGTGCTTCTGCACCTTCCCCTGCAGGTTGGATGGGTCCTGAAAGAGGAAGAATAGAGGGTGAGGGGAAAAAAAAGCAAATATAAACTGATTTTAAATGTGTTGTCAACTCTAGGACAACATACCTTGTAGGCCTCGTCAGTGGCAGTCTTCATCTTTTCATTGATCCAGCTCTTGAGCTCATCAGAGTCCCGGAAGAACTGCTGCAGATGGAAAGAGTCCTCCAGGGCAGCACGGCGAAACTGAGCTCGCTCGTGAAGAGCGTTGCGTCTGCTCAGCAGCTGAAGTAGAAAAAAAGGTGTTTAAGTCATAGTATTACCAGTGATTCAGCACTTCTGTCAGCAATAATTGAGGGGAGGAAAGTGCTTGCAGGGTTGAAATGAAGGACGTTTCAGGGTGCTAATCTCAACTTACTGCATCTCTGCGAGTGGCCACGTCCTCCTTGGCGTAGTGATTGTTCTGGATCAGTTTGGTGGCAAATTCATCCAGGGCCTGTATATTTCATTAGAGAATTAAAGAAAAACAGAGTAAGATTTGTAAACCTGATAATAACAGGCCTTGGATTTTATGTCAAACTGATTTCTTACGGTGATCTTCTCTTCCTGGGCACTGAGGGATTTCTCAAAGTCTTCATGTTTCTTCAGAAGAGCTTCAACGCTGTCCAGAGAGTCCCCCAAGTCTTCATTTAGCAGGAAGGCCTTTGAGAAAAACAGTTTGAAACGTTGAAATCTTTGCCCTCATTTGTAAACAAAAGTCAAGAGTTACACGATTCAAGAGAAAGCATTTTGTCTGATCCTCGTAATATAATAAGCAAAGATGAATTTGTACCTCTTGTTTGCTCATCCAGTTGTCGACCTGCTCTGTGTCCCTGTAAAAGAGCTGCAGGTCCATGCACTGCTCATACTGCTGCCTGCGTAGCTCCCACAGCTCCAGAAGAGACACTTTCTCTTCAGACAGGATGCCCAGCTACACCAACAAACACAAAATCAGGGTCACTCAGATTCTCACTTTAGAATTAAATATGCATGAATGATGACTTGAAAATAGCCTATAAAAACACAGATGCAAGATCAGACACACCTTTTCCTTGACTTCCTCAGAAGCATAATGTCCGGTGCTCAGCAGAGCCAGCCCAGCCTCATCCGTAGATTTGAAACTATCCTCATGAGCATCAATCTCGCCCTGGTAAAACATTATGGACATTATGATCTTTCAATGTCAAGCATCTTTGGTAAAGCAATACTATGCAACGATAATCAGCAAGGAACCAAGAAAGGATAAAGATTCTGTATTTACTAATTTTCTAAATATAATTTTCTCATGTTGCTTTACTTGTTTACTTGCTTTTCCAAAGCTCAATACCTTATGCTCCTGGTGGCGATCAAGCAGGGCCTCAGCTCCGGCCACATCGTTGGCTAGCTCATCTGCATTGATCAAAGCCTTCATCTCCGTCACCCAGCTGGTCAGGTCACGGAAATCTGCAGTGAAGCGCTGCAACCTAGAAGCAAGATAACCATGAGATCACAAGCTAGAACTGTGTAAACTGAGCTGGCTATCTCAAGCAATCAATTTGAAGCAGTGAACAAAACCAAAAAGTTTGTCTTAGCTTACCTGTAAGAGTCATTGAGCCGAGCGTGTCGTTCAGCTGCCAGGGTACGGATCTGCTCCCAGTTGGTAATGAGTTCATCTCTTTTTAGGTGGATCTGAGAGGCATTCTGGGGGTGTGTCTGCTGTAGACGGTCTGCCTCACCCCCAAGAGTGTTTACCTAAAAACAGAACAGAACATCTACATTATAAAAAAATACTGAATGCTTGCACATTCTGTAGTACATCTCTGCAACAAATTGAATGTACATAAAAAAACAACAAAACCATATAAGTGCATAAATGTGAAGGGCAGGTCTGTATTTAGGGATAGAAAAAGAGTTTGTGGATATGCTGAGGCTGACCTTGTCCTCCAAGGCCGCCAAATCTCTTTCCAGCCCCTCGTGTTTCCGGAGCAGGGCTTGAACGCTGGCAAGGTCACGTCCAAAATCATCAGATGCCATCAGCTGCTCTTTCTCCTTAATCCAGCTAATTGTCTCATCCACATCCCTGTAGGTCAGAAAATAAAATTTTGGTGACTAACCCCAATCAAAGCAATAAATGTGTACAGTAGTGATTACAAATTATTGAATAACTCACCGGTTGAAGCGCTGCACCTCAGCAGCTCCAAACAGCTTGCCCTGCCTTTGCTGAGCCAATCCCTTCAGCCTCTGCCAAGCAGAGTTCACCTCCTCCTGCTTCTTCAGGATGAGCTCAGCCTCAGGATGGTTCTCTTGGGTTAGCTTACCGGCTGCCTGGTTCACCTCATTCACGCGCTCCTCATGGGCCGCCAGATCCGTCTGGAACTCTTCAAACTTCTTCTGCAGAACCTCCACATGCTCCAGGTCTTGGCCAAGCTCCTCTGAGGTGGCAATGGCTTCCTGCAATAAAATATTGTCAGTGTTTCATATATTGGATGAAATAATTTTTCAGTATTAACGAACATACATACAGTGTAATATATGAGGTCTACTGTGGTTTCTTACCTTGTCACTGATCCAGTCCAGGGCATCCTCACACTCACGGAGGTACTGTACCAATTTCTGGGCCTGCAAGAGACGCACCCCCTTCTCTTTAGTCTTCTGCAGCAGGAGGTCCCACAGACGGTGAAGTTCCTCTAGACGAGTCTGAATTTTATGAGGGGACAAAGATAAACAATTAGGATCAAAACAAACACATGATCAGAAACAAAAACATTATCCAAGGACAGCTCAGATTAAATTGAGAAATGTATTTTTCTGAAAAACAAAGTCAGCTTGGAATTTAATAGAAAGACTGAATAAGGAAGGTAGAACGAAAAAGAACACAGCACTCAGTTCTTTTTATGGACATGTCATGCACTGTAAAATGAACTACAACAAATTTCAATTTCACAGCACTCGAGTACCTACTGGAATAAAAGCGCCATAATTGACACTTTTTACTATTGGTCGCTGAGCGGTCCGGTAAGGCGTGAAAGACTGATCCATTAGGATAAAAGTTAAAACACTATAAATTTCACTTTTCTCCATTATGGAACATGTGGTATTAAAAAGAAAAAACCTTACTCGGATGGTTTCAGATGAAAAGTGGCTCTCAGATATCATGAGATTGCCGGTCTCGTCCAGTTTAACGATGGCCCCAGAGTTAGCTTGCACTTCTGCCTCAAAAGCTTGATGTTTCTGGAGCTTTCCCTAAGAGATGGGAAAAAATGCTATGTGAGACAACAATGCATCATATGTATATTTTATTAATAAACACTATATATTGTGAAAATGTTTTCTTTTCTCTTAATAATGAGTGATTTCAACCAATTGCAGATTTATCTCTATAACCATATGAATACTAAGTCTCAACACAAACCTTGTGGCCAAAGACACTGCATGCACGTTCATTTACTGTACTCAGCTTTTATAACAGTCTGATGACTCTATAATGTCATTCATTGCTGATTACAGCAGGCAAGAACCAGTCAAGGAATTTACAGCTTAAGGGAGGAGTCACCTCAAGAACAGAGGTGACAGCTCATTTCTTTCAGTAAGGATGCTTACGAAGCTTATTTTTACTCTCACCTGTAGATTACTGGGGTCCTTGTAGTTCTCATCAGAGGCGATCTGTAGCTTCTCTTGGATCCATTTCTCAAGCTCATCTGCATCTCGACGGAAGAACTGGAACCGGTAAGAGTCCTCGAGTTTCTGTCTGCGCACAACAGACAGCTCCTTGAAGCGACGGTACCGGTCAAGAACCTGCTGACGGCGCTCCTGAATGTCATCAGCTGACTCAAGAACCTTAACTCCACTGACATCCATTTTCTAAAAAAGGGAAAACATAACCAATCAATCTCCAAATGTTCCAAGTCCTTCCACATGAACTTGTCCCTAGTGAGCAAAAGGAAAAATGCAAAATGAGAACCTTGGTATGGCTTCCTGATCAGAAAGGAGCAAGATTACAGCAAGAGAGTCAGGCCTACTTCAAATTAAACAATGGGAATTACAAATTCAAGAGTTTATACAGCAACTTTCATGTTTTAGCGAAGACAATTTTGTCCTGACAATTCAAAAGACACCACTAAGTCTGTGTGAAAAAACCCTCATTCAAGGGAGGTACCTAAAACCAGGCAGACATTTCATGAGTTACATGAACTCTCCCCAGCAATGGCCAACAGCTGAGCACATGGGGGGACCAGGCGGAAATTCCTCACGCTTCTGAGCAAACCAGCACAAAGAGAGTGCTGCCATCAGCCCCCTGCTGACATTGAACACAACCCCCACCGATCCAAAGATACAACCACCCCAATACAACGGCATCCGTCCCATACTGTCAGTGGGGAGGGGGTTGTGTGATTTCAGCTGTATTCGAGGGTGGAGGGGACGAGGTTATGCTTGTGTCCAGAATGAATGGACTAGGGAAAGACAGGTCACACCCAGTCTACGGCAAAATGTCTCTAGCTCTTTTTCTACGAATAGAGTGCTTAGAACCATTCCATTCACTCTGGTTCAGAAAAATCGTCACCACAAAACCGGTTCTTGAACCCAACTGCTAATGTCAGAGGTTGGGGGATGGAATAATCCCAACAACAGCTTATTCTGATGTGTGAAAAAACTGAATTACCTTATAACCATTGCAATTCATTATAATCAACAAAACTGTTGACAGAAGAAACATTGGAAAAGGAGTCAAAACTATTCTCAAATTCTTTATACTAGTAAATAAAGAGCATTTCTCAATCTGTTGGTCCATTTCAGAAGAGTCTAAGAATAGTATAATAAATCCCTGTTAATGCAGGCAGAACATCTGCTCTGTTACAAATCAAAATGACGTTCAAAGCGGTGAAAAAAGCTAAGTTAGGACAAAAAGTAGAAGAATTCAATTCACACACCGGTGTGAACATCTGGAGCCATTCCCCACTGACATGTGAACATCTTAGCATTCTTCATCTGCTTTAAAAAATAGTGCTAACTTTTTAACCCTTTCTGTGAGGGTTAATTATTTATGTATTCATCTCATGATAAAGGCTTAAGATTATTTTCTTGATCGGAATATTGTCGGGATGCTCATTTTAACCGTTTAACTGTTAACCGACCGATTTGAAGTTTAACCGATTAATACAATCAGTTAAACGGTTTAAAAGGTCATTTTATTTATTTTTTATTTCAGTATTTTACCTTCTCATAGCCTATATAAAATTGTGTTGACAAAAAAAACAACAAAAAAAATTGCATTTTATTGGCCACAATCACACAGCAGCAGAATACAG
>JAUMHQ010000033.1:864722-885255 GCA_032361165.1 Enteromius paludinosus | reverse complement strand
GCCAATCAGAGCAGACCTCCTCATTACTATTCATGAACCTTCCAAATAAGGCAAAAACAGACTGTTTCATTCTAGGATCAAATTCTATGGTTGTAAATGGACCTGTAAAACCATTTCTGGGCATTTTTTCCCCTTACCTAAGCTACATACCTTCTATGTACATTTCAGAGAACAAATTAAAATATTCTCTCAATGCATTCTATGGCACCTTTAAGTGAGTGATTCACTGACTCACTTTTAAAGACTATCTGCCACCTACTGGTGTAACTATGTACCACCAGACTGTCACATGATATTATTGTGCAATAAAGTAGTTTAAAAAACGAACTTCTTCCTTCCTACCATTATTTCTTTATTTCTGTTCATCTATATTATTTATAGCAAAAATGGACCAGGACCACCCCTGATGTCCCCTTAAAGAAGTATGTGCATTACATCTGTGTATGAGCGAGTGAGAGACAATAAATGTTGTATGATGAGGATGAGGTAGTTGGCCAGAGGTTGATGACTAAGCCATTTTTTCTGCAAAATGTGAGTGCGTGTTGAAAACAGAGAGACAGTGACAGAAAGAAAATAAGGTTTAACATGGTAAAATACAGCTAGAGTTGGAACTCAGCCCAGTGTACTTATTAATACTTACTCCTTGGGGTCGGAAGTGGATGAGAAGTCTGACATGGTGATGTCACCCGATGAGAAATATGACCTACACGCACACAAACGTGTGCGCGCGTGAAGCGCTCCCACATTACGATCCATCGGCTGGGATGTCATGTCACTTATCTTAAGCAGTGCAGAGATGATAACACCGAGCCTGACTGAAAAACGCTGACTGCTTGGATTCACGAGCGACCAAAACATCACAGCTTGGGTACCTTTTAAAGTTCGGTGGAAATGTTTGGGAAGTGAAAACCGAGCCGTGTGCCAAGTTCTTGATTAGCTGCATCAACACTTACAACTCTTCATTTGCGAATTTGGAGCGCTTGACAAATTACACTCAAACTATTTCGCTCGCAGCCTCGACTCGACTAATTACGTTTAATTATTTATTACTTCCAATTTTTAACTTTCGGTTCTTAGTTAACTTCTCACTTCAGAGTATTAATTTTCAATTTTCATAGTGAATGAGCATGTACAAAGTGTGCGCTTTTTTTTTAATGAATTCCGGATTATAACGTGCACTCTCCTCCCTTCTGAGGGGCTCAGGGAGCGCGCGCAATCTCTTGATAATGTTGATGAGAGCATTATAGGTAATGACTTCAACAATAGCAACAGTCATACTCATTTTCATTTTCGTGATTGCGTTCAGTCTAACGTAAAGCCCTCCTCTCCTCTGTTTGCACGACGATTCAACTGAGAGCTTCCCTTAAGGGAGCTGCTTCTGATCTCATCCATACTGCATCATTCTGTCAACACGAACGTCTTGTTGCTGCCATTCACGCTGCGACTACACGCTTTCCGTATCCTCTAGCCCTGAAATATTCGTCTTTAAATGCATATGCGTTTTTGTTTGAATCTACTTCTCTTTTTTCCTACCCCAACACCCCCCACAACTGTTTGTCAGCCCCCATTTACGAAGAGGGAACATCTATTTTAAGCTCTGCGCCATAGACCAGCCACCCACACGCTGCTAGTGAGAGAGAGGGAGAAGAAGCAGATAAAAGAGTGAGAGAGAGAGACTAGCACATGTTATCAGAGGAGCAGAAGCACTGGGGGGAGAGGAACCGAATGAGGGGGTTAGTGTATGTGTGTCAACAGTTCATCAAAAGCAACAATGCTGTTGGCACAGCAACAGTTTATTTAACACCACATACACATAGGCAGATGCATTACAGATGATACGCTAGATACGATCCAGTCAGCGTGTGTTCTCAAACTTTCTCCAAACGAAAATAAGAGAGGAAATAGAAGTGTCCGGAGTTTTCAAACTCAATGCCTTTTTCATTCTTCCGAGGAGCACAAAAGAAGACAATTTTCCACACTCTCTTCCATGCAATTACTGTACACTGAATGGAGACCAAAGCTTTCAAGCTTGAAAAAGGATGCAAAATCACCATAAACGTAACCTATATGACTTAATAAGGGATTAGGAAACATGTAAAATAAAATATTTTGAATACAATTTGTGAGAAAGACTATTTTAATATTTTGTATAAAAGGTCAGATTTTCTTGGTTTCTTGAAGGCCAGAGTGCAAGGAATACAAAAGAAGACTTCATGGATTGAAGGTTTTTGAACCTAAAAACACATGAAATCTCCTAAACCCGTGTTGCACTGTAAATCCTTTACCTAATTTGGTCTTTCTGTTTAAAAATGACCAGCCTTTTTAAAGTTGCTTCTCTAATTATGCTATGTCAAATCTTGGATTCAGTCTTTTGCTTTTCAGCTTCTTTACATTCAGTCAGCAGCACAGTATTTATGTTAGGAACATATTGGTGGTAGGCCGCATTGATATTGAGCTTATACACATTTTTGAGTAAAAATTATTTTCACTGATGTGCATCAGCTCAAATCAGTATAGCCTACGTTCAATTACTTCTAAAAAATATCTACAAAACCTGTACTAATTGAAAGGGTTTGTACTGATGAAAAGATTACAAACGAGATTTGGTATTTTATTTTTGGTAGGCTGGTCTCTTCAACTGGAAACACCTCAAGTGTAAAATGTTGGGGGTGGGTGGTATCCTAAAAAATACAGACATTATCCCATTTTGGGAGGGAACTTGTTATATCATGTGTAAAATTAGTATGTTTTAGTTCGATGCGATAACACTAAATAATATTTTCAGGAAAAAGAAAATCCTCTCTGGGTCAGAATGACCAGAACACAATATGAGGGCTAAAAATATCACAGTGCACCATATTCCAAATGTTCTCAAATCAGTTATTGTGAGAAACACTTGATATAAACCTATGCCATTTTTCAAGTTCTCTAATCAAGTTGAACTTTGTAGAATCATTTTGTTTAATCATTGAATCGTTCAGACTATTTTTGTGAACTGAGACACTTAAAAGATATATAAAACATACAGTTATCTGTTACTGAAATTGGACTATGCTTGTTCTAATTAACATCAAATACTGTATATCACATTTATTAAGCTTGAAATCTGTGTAACACTAGAATAGGTAACACTTGTTAACTATTAACTACAACTTATCCCTTAATAGATTCTTAATTTGCTGCTTATTAATAGCTAGGTAGTTGTTGAGTTTAGGAATTTGGTAGGACTAGGAATGTAGATTAATCTCATGTACAATAAGGCATTAACATGTGCTTAATTAGCACTAATAGATGGCTATTCTAGTAATAGGCATTCTAATGTGCAACCAATAGGTGTAACTGTAAAATGAAGTGTTACCAAAATCTAATCATTATTCATTTCAACTTCATGTAAAAGAGCAGCCAGCATATTCTTCCAAAACTATCCATTTGATTTAGGTTTTACTGTAAATTTATTTTTGGGTGAACTATCCCTTTTACAGTCCTCTTGAGCACCAGAAGGTAAACTATGACTGTGTGTATGAGTCTGTGTGCTTGCTCTTATCCTCGCATCACACTATAACCACCAGGAAGATGACACAAGCTAAACTCTGCAGTTGCAAAGATGGCTTTTTCCTCGCTGTGCATTTCAGCACCACGGACAGCAGCAGAGTACAACAGAGCACGCTCAGTACTGACCATGATTACAGCCCTCACAGAGCCTCATTTTGTCTTCAAGTGCTTTCTGATTGCCTTCAACCGCTGTCTGTCCATCTATCTGACTGCTTTCTCACCCTGCCCATCGCAAAGCAGGAAAAGAAGGAAAGGTTATTTTCTCTCTCAACAAGTTTATGCATAAAAGTTTGATTGACTAGAGCTGTATAAAGTGGCCAGCAGCAGGGCAGTTCTAGGATCAGGGGATATTTGGGGCTTAGCCCAGACATCTGCGGGTGCATATGGGGGTCATCCTTTGAATTATTGGAATATGATGCACTTCTTTTTTATTTTTTATGAAGTAAATCTTTCAGTATTACTGGAGCAAAAAACGAAAAGAAAGATTTGTCTAATCTTCTCGGCCTCAAACCCACCTGAAGGTCACAAGTGGAGTTCAAAAGTATAAGAACACATTGAAACTTATGCTGTTTTTTTTTTTTTTTACATTTTGAAATAAATAAATCTGTATCACTGAGAAACAAATTAAACAAAATGATTAAGCAATATTAAGTAACATTTTACTCGCCCCCAGGCCAAGATCTTGATGAGTTTACCTGTTCATTAGAACAGATTTGAAGAAATATATAATATAATAAATATGATGAGAGTCCAAACAGCTGAACAAAACATCACAATAAAACCATAAGTAACCCATACCACTCCAGTCCATCAACTAACATCTAATGAAGTACATTTTTAATGTTTGTTTTTCCAGCTAAAACACAAGTATTCTATCAATAATATTGGTATTTTGTCCAGAAGCAATGATTTAAAGTAAAAACACCTTAATTATGGATTTATTTTTGTACAAACACACTGCTTTTAATGTCATAAGATGTTAACTGATGAACTGGAGACATGTTTTCATCAGATGCTTGGACTCATTCTGACGGCACCCATTCACTTCAGAAGATCAATTGCTACTGTAAGCAAGTGCTGTAGTGATGCTAAAATTCTTCAAATCTATTCAAATGAAAAAACAAACTTGTCTGCATCCTGGATGGCCTGAGAGTGAATACATTTTCAAACAATTTTAATATTTGGGTAAAATATTATTTTAGTATTCTGAATTATTTACTAGTTATATGATCCTTTTGGCCTTTTGTTGTGGCTAATGCACATTACACTTTTTCATTATTATTATTATTGTTAGATGCTTGCAGTTCTATTTTAAAGTTAGTCAGCTATTACGGAGATTACTTTTTGAGGGAAAAAAAAATATATATAATTGTTGTTGCATTGCCAAACTTTGCAAGGCTTATGGCACCAAGCCTTAATAAAACAGTTCTGCAAAAACCGCAAATAGCCAGTCTTGTGTTTTAAAGTTTGCCAACAAATGTCTTGAGCGCAGTTGCAGGTACTAAAGGTACTATATTCCTTTTTTCTTTTAGAGTTAAATCTTTGAGATATTTAGTGCTTAAAACATATGCACGGTTGACCAAAAAGTCAACAAACATTATAATTTTTTGTTGTTCTTGTTTGCAAAACAGACCGCTGCCCCTTTATTTGAATGCTGCCAGCTTTCATTATTTGAAGCTACGTGCCAGATTTTATGCCAGTAGTCAGGAGTCTGTTTTGTGAGATTAGGTCTGACGTTAGTAGCAGTATTACAGCCCTGAATGATTTTATTAGTGGCCAAAAAAGGTATGAAAAGTTACTGGGAAAGACAAGGTAATATGAAAACATTCAGAATGTCCATCCCTAGTGCCGCCCATCCTCTGCTGTCTCTCTGTGGATAGTGAGTAACTGAATACAGCTCCATGATTCAATATGGAAAATTATTCCGTTCCATTGTTTTGATGTCTATTCATGTTATGCTGCCAATATTCTTTGCATGCTATGCATCATATGCACAGTGTACCGAATACATGACAGTATCAAATATTCATATCGATGTTGGAATGTGTGTGGATGTGCATTTTATATGTTTCGTTTGTGTGCTAACTTTGCATTTTCATAGCTTGTGTGACCTAAAGTCATGTACGTGTTTGAGCAATGCTGGGGGAAGCTTTACTGCCAAGCTACTGGTGATTTAAAGTAGCTAAACCACAGTCAAACTAGCCTTAATTGTTTATTTATCTACATTCAATATTGTAGTTAAATTGGCAACACTAAAATGAATGTTGAATTGGAATAACACAAAGAGTTTGATATATTATTGTTCAGAGAAATTCACAATAAGGAATAAACACATAATTTCACCATTCAAGACTAATTATGCATATTTATTCCAATATGTAGAATGTATGATATGTAGAATACATCCTTTCTCTGCTGATAGACATATTTCTCCAAACTAATGTCAGTATGCTCAAGACAATTAATAAAGACATCAGATTTTAATGTGTCCAACATATACAGTATATAAACTAAATATTCCTTAAACATGCAAAAATATATATGGGATGCTAAAATAATAGGCCTATGCAAAACGTATTCCTCACACGTTAATGCAAATGTTCTAAATCACGTTACATAATTCCAACACAGTCCTGCCACCTAACCTTCATTTATCCTTCACAGATCCTCATTTCAAATGCATTTTCTTTCTCTCCTTTTATATTCCCTTCATTTTCCCTGGTGTTTCGCACACCTGTTCAGGTGTGGCATCAGACTGAAGATTCACCCCCGTCTCCTCAAGGCCACCTTTGACGTGAGGCAGAATCCTGTTTGTGGGCGGTCGGACCTGCTGAGATGGAATTCTCTATTGGAGATTGGTTTTGGAATTTGAATGGAAGTGTGGGACCCACGGCTTGAATTGGCGAGATTGAAGTGAGATGGGTTTTAGAGGATGAGGTGGAGATGAGGTTGACCTTGACCTTTTTATCCCTCCCATCTCAACGGCACTTCCTTTTGTCCCGCCACCGCAAATGTACTTTTAACATTGAGCCTGAGAGTTAGTCTTTTTAAATCTTTATCTCTTTTCATCCATCGTCTCGCTCTGCTCTCTCACTTTCTCATTCTGTCTCTTTCTCACTCCGTATGAGTGTGAGCGAGCATGTGTGTGTGTGTGTCTGTTGACGCATAAAGGGCCCTCTGTGCCCCTGTACTGACGTTGTCCGTGAAGAAGTCGGCCATTCAGAGTGAGTCAGATTTCCTGATTCGGAGCCAGGACCATGCCGCCACGAGACGCTATTGCATGAGAGATTTTGTGGGGGTGTGCATGTTGTATGATGCAATAAAGCACGTGTTTTCATTCTTATGCTTTTTACAAAACCTTTCAGCAAAAAGCAACGGTCCTAACTAAACAGCACTTTACTTCACAACATCGAAATGTCTCTCTGATGACGCTTTCACCACATTTGACAGGTTTCCTTGAAGTTTATAATATCCTCATTTTGGAGAATTCCATGAAGTGGTTCTCAGCTGATTTTGCTTCATGCTCCACATTGTATATTTCAAGTGCTGACTGTACAAGTTATCCATAGTATAAAATGTCAAAAATGCACTTAAAGGAATAGTTCAGCAAAAAATATAACTTCTGTCATGAATTACTCAACCTCATGTCATATTAAAGCCATAAGACCTTTGATTATCTTCGGGACACAAATTAAGATATTTTTTATTAAATTCAAGCCAGTTTCAGTTGCATTGCTCTGTATTTTTTAAAATGACATGAGGTTGAGTAATTAATTACATAATTTTAATTTTTGGATCCCTTTAAGAATAAAATATATAAATATGATAAGAATTTTTTTTTTTTAAATAAAAAAAATGTAAAATTTTACATTTATTTGAACATTTAAATGAAGAAATATGCAGTTTAGTTTATACACAGTGTCAAAAAGTTATAAGCCAAAACTGACTTAAAAGGAAGTATAACGAAGAAAAGACAAATCACTAATTAATGTGCAGTTGCATTATCATTATGAATTTGAATGCTAAACAAGCACACTATCAACACAGTCTCACGACAAATTCATACTTATTTTGTTTTAAACAGGTGGCAAACTTGTGCTAATTCATACGTATTGGCTACTTGTAAAATACATACGATTTACCAAAAATTTGATGAATTTGTAGAAGTGAGGTTGTACAAATTAGCCACCTCATAAAATATGTACAAATTGCCAAGAGATTGGGCTCATGCTGTACATACATTTACATTTGAAGTATACAGTTAAAAAAAATGTGCATTTAAATCCTGAGAGTGATGGCGTTGTAATATTTGCATAGAAAATTGAGATCATCTTTTAATCCTTGCATTTGTTTACACAGCACGCATAAGGCTAACATGATCTACAAAACAAAGTCCTAGCGATTCAAGGTGAATTCATTGCAGAAGATCTGCAGAGAATAAGAAAGTATGAGGGATTTTAACACAGCACTGCCTTGCGTACACTGTAATTTCACCTGAGGTGAAGTGGAACGCAAGTATTTGTTTTCACAAGACAGCAAAGGAAGCCACTACAAACCAGTACAAACATTCTGAAGATTCCTGCACGTTCTAAAAAGAAAAGAAAAAACCCCACGGTTGATCGCCCAGAGAGCTCTTTCTGCTTTCTGCATGCATAAGGGCCCTACTCATCAAATCCTGGCGGAAGTGTTCAGTGAGACGGAGCCCAATTCTGCCAAGGTACATCAGTATACTAGACCTGTCAGGAGGCTGCATGCAGCAGACTTCTTGCATGACCTGCAGCTCACTCTATTGTCACATCCTGTATTGCCCTTCGGGTGAAGAACTCTGATTGGCTGAGGCGTGTATAGCCAGGCTGTCACATGCTCCTGTGAGGGGAGTGTGAATGGGCCTCGGGCTAGAAGAGGGGGTGCATGCAAACAGGTAGAACACAGACAACTCTGACCTGGGGGTAGGTCGAGAAAACACATACACCTACATATGCATAACAGTAGAGTGTGGAAACAGACATGCAAGAGAAAAAGCCAAACATGTGTATTGACTGTTTTTTAAAAGTTCACCCAAAAAATACAATTCTGTTCTCATTTACTCAACCTCATGCCATTCCAAACGTAGATTTGTGTGGAAAAGAGAGCGATAATCTAAATGAGCTAGACACGCTATGTTTGACAGCAATTACACGTGATGTTTTGGTGTCAAATGAAGCTCAAACTGTTGCACATAGCACTAACAATGACAAGAGAAATTTCAGAAGCAGTTTTTTTTTTTTTTTTTATTGTATTATTTTTATTGATACATTGATCAATAGGATAAAACATCTAAAAATGTCATTAAAATTATCTTGAAATTCTCACTTCTAAAAGAAAGTATAACGATCAATAGGATAAAACATCTAAAAATGTCATTAAAATTATCTTGAAATTTTCACTTCTCTTTGCAAAATTGACAGCTTTTGTTCATTTCTGAGAGTGAATATATACAGTACATATATATATGACATTTTTATATGTTTTATCCTGTGACACAAAAAGAATTCAGTATTCTTAGTTGAAATCTTGTAATTCTAAATCAAGAATAATCTGAATTGTGAGATAAAAAAGTTATGATTGCATTTTTTATTTTTCATTCTGTGGTGGAAATGGCTTCCATACATTGCAGTGTGTAAATGATGATGGTAATTTCATTTTTGAATGAACTGTCCCTTTAAATCCCAGCATCTTCAAATAATTATAAAACCACTTCCAGCCACCTTGATCGTGTAATAACCTCTCAATGCAAGGTGAAAGCAAGCGCAAACACATATGCGCACACAAAAATTGCAATTTCACATTTTATCACTGCAACACAAAGTGCTGGATCACAAAATGAGACTGTCCGTTCCTTTTGCACCGTGGTTTTATTATCTCTCCCATTCTGCTAACATTTAATATGCCCTGAGGATGCAAGAGAGGGGAAAAGAGAAAAAGATGTGGCCTTGGTTAGTAGGAAAGGCTTTTGTTTTCTTAATCACATCTCTCTCTGCTCGCGCTCTCTCCTTCTCTCTCTCTCTTCCTCTCTCTCTTATCAGGATGACAAGTGCCATACCATCCTGTGAGATGTGCCAAGACAGAATGAGCATCTGTCAAAACACGTCGGTCCCAGCGGACGCTTCGCTGATGGACGCAGACATGCAGGAGAGAGAAAGACAGACGAAAAGAGAGGGAGACGGACAAGGGATGGCTGGAAAAAGTGGTGGATGATTTGGATGGGTGGGGTCTCGTACTCACCTGCTGCACCCACCAGCATCCTTGAACCCCGTTTCACCTCCATCTCTGCGAGAGGTGAACGCAAAGGTCCTCCACACTGCATCTTCCTCTCTTTCTCTCTCCATTTTGATTGTGCACGGCTACAAGCATACTAATGAACTCCACAATAGAGCAAGAACAAGAAGAGAAATGGAAATGAACGCTGCTGCTGAAAATACAATTAAGTAAAAACAACACATTTGGTTTCTCTTTGCAGTCCAGTGCATCTACTCAAGAGCCGTGGCATTTGAATTGCAAAGGACTATTAAATATTGCTTGTGCAAATGCAACGGTAGGGCAAATGAACTCGGTCCCAGAGCAGGTTTTGCCTCCTTCATGCTAAACCCGAAAACCATTTCAACAGGTCCACTCACTCTCCAGAAAAACGATACCCAGAAAAACTATACTGGAAAATGGATTTTTAATATGTTGTTCCATCATAGCTCAGGAAGTCTTGGATAGGTTTTAATTTCTTAAAATAACTAAGAATAGGCATGAAGGAGTTGTGACTTATTGATAAATCATCAGTATTTTTTGTATTTGTTTCTAGTAAAAAAAAGAACGTGACATAAATTGTTAATACATATTAAGACTTAAAAAAAAAAAATTGTAAATATTTTTTATTATATATATATATATATATATATATATATCTATAAGTAAGTGCTGTCACAATTAATCAAATTCAAAATATTTTAATATTATTACGGGGAATGAAAACAATTAGAAAAAAGTCCAGGGGGCGTTACATAGCTACTGCATATGTGCGTATTTATCAACACAGTCTCACGACCAATTCGTACGAATTCATACGACCTCACTCGTACGATTTGTCTAAAACCCAGTGACAGGCAGGTTTAGGGGCGGGGTTTAGGTCATTCGTACAAATTCATACAAATTGGCATCTTGTAAAATACGCACGATTTACAATAAATCATATGAATTCGTAAGAGTTAGCCAGCTCGAAAAAATATGTACATATGTTCATGACATAAGAGACTTGGAAAAAAAAGAAATTGTAATAAACAACATTAAAAAACATTTTAAAGACCCCAAACTTATGAATGGTAGATTGTATTTAACATACTACTCGCCAAAAATTAGTTTTAGTATATTGAAACCCTTAATGTCAATATCAATATCTTAATGTCAATTTAAAGCATCTCACTTAGATTTACATTATTGTTTTTTTACTGGAAATTAAGACAAAACACAGAAGCATGCATTTTTAAAGCATGCATGGAAGTCCAAGCCGTAGCCTACAGCCATGTTGTCTAATTAACGTGGACATTGCAAGCTGCCAAGTACACCATCCCCCTTCATTTCTGTGAAAAAGTCAAAACTAGAGCAAAACCTACTGTAGTTATTTTTGCACTTTACTAATGTACTGAAATAACACTTCAAGGGGCACATTGGTAACAACATCAGCAGTTTAGCAAAGGTAAATCTGCGTTTACTCATGCTAGGATTTTCAGTGTGTTTCCGCTGCATGTGCTGACTCCGTTCCTGATGGCCACAGGCAACGCAGGGTAAATTCACAGTGGGAGATCTCCTAAAAAGACAAAGTTACATTACCAATGCAAACACAAAGTAAAGCACACTACGCTGGAAGCGTTAATTACGCCCCCAGACACTCAGCAGCCTTGCTAACATTCCCAGCGTCATTCATTTCTAAAATGACCCTTTCAATCATTCATCCGTTCATTCATTTTTGGTTATTTACAGATTGAGGGATAAATGCGCCGCCATCTGGAAGCAACAGGCGTCCCCTGATGTCGTGCCCTTGACAAGATCACGGCAAGAAAGTCTATAATCTAAAGTTGAGCATGGCTTTTGTGACCCGCTGTTTACATTGGCGCTGATTGAGCCGATCGGAGCTGTCCCTGAGGCGACGAGACTTATCGTTCACCGCAGAGGACCCCAGAACTGACAGAAGTCTTTGCTTTTTCCCCCCCAAGCAAATTACAGCCAGGTACACTAAATGTTCCCATCATCTCACACCTGCAATACAAAGACAAACAGGGGACTCTTTCTCTCTCTCTCTCTTGCTCTCTCCGCAGGTCTGCTAGATCCTGCTTCATTAGACGTGCAGCTGTTGAGTAGAAAGGCGGTAGAATGAGAGAGAGAACCCAGGAGAGGCTAGCAGACATGTGACAGATGAAGAGAGAGAGAAAGAGAGGGAGCGAGAGAAAAAAGGGGAGGGAGGAAAACTAACAATGGCCTGTCATTCTGAGCGGCTGCCAAGCGATGCCCATAATTGATTGCTCGTCCCATTTTCAAAAGCTTTCTAGACACGGACACACACACATACGCGCACACACACTGTTTAAACATAGACTATAGTAATAGAGGATGAATCTGTGCAAATCACAGACTCACACACCGTGAATTTGTGAAATGGAATATTTAGGTTTATAAAGGACGGCTCTGACTCGACATTCTGATTGGATGAACTGTGTTTGAAGGCGTTATGATGCGGATAAATGCACACCTGTGACTGCACAATCTATATCAAATCACCAAATTGCGACGTCGCTCTCCGACCATAAACAGCCTACTGCGAATCTTGTGGTCTTTTGTGGAAGAATAGTTTACTTTGTTGGTAAAATGAAATTTGGCTGTTGCTAACTTGTATGACTTTCTTTGTTCTGTGTAACACAAAACAAGCTATTTCGAAGAACTGTTTTTTTGTTGGGTTTTATCACACAATGAAAATCAGAGGGTCCAAAATGCCTTTTTAGACAAAACATGTTAATTAATTTCATATATGTGTAGGAAGTGGCTAATTGTGGCTAACTTTTTTTATCTTCAGAGTCAAAATCCAGTAAGAATATTTCACTGACTTGGCAGTGATTGGGTTTACAAGGTAAATAAAAAAATAAGTGGCTAATAAAATGTCATTGTATTTTATTTTTATTTCACATTTGAATCTTAGTGTATATATGAAATATGTATATATTATTTTTTTTCTATACACACACACACACACACACACACATATTAGTATATTAGTGCTGTCAAGTGACATTAAATTTGACATTAAAGTTATAAACCTTACATTTTAAAAGAAAAAAACGTTTTCTAATTATCTTTGTTTTATTTACATCAAAATTCATTTTAGTGTATTTTATTTATATTTTCAAAAGCATGCTATTATAATCCCATTGTAAGTGCTGTCAAACGATTAATTGCAATTAATCGCATCCGGAAAAAAATAAACTTTTTTTATTTATATAGTATATTTGTTTACTTTGTTATATACATACGTATATTAATTAATAATTTTTAAAGTATAAATCATATGAATATAAATTTATACATGAAATGCTTGTAAATGTTTTCAAAACATATGCTGTATGTATGTGTCTTTATATATACACAATAAACATACACAGTGCATACACACATATTATATAAACAAAAACTTTAATAATTTGGCAGCACTTACAATAAGATTAATAACAACATCTAAATAAAATACACTCTAAAAATATTATTTTATGTAAATAAAGCAAAGACAATTAGAAGAAAATACCATTCATGTTTTTTTCCTTTAAAAATAATGTTGAATTCAATTGCCATTTGCTGTTTTTTTTGTAAAATTAGGCCTACTTGCAATGAAAATTGTAAAAAGTGTTTGTACAGCGAATGTTTTCTGCAACTTTTAATCGAAACTTGGTGTCTTTTATCATATTGCTTATGCCACATTATTAACAGGTCAGACGCAAAGCAGTTTAAAAATGTAGGGATTTCTCAGGAGTACCTCAAACGCTCTCAGCCCCATACATCATAATATGACACCCGTGATTAGTGAAAAGAGAAGACATGAAGATGCTTTTGTATCTGTGTTTGGTTGTGAGGGGTCGGCAAGCAGCCCGGTGCCTGTTTGTTAGCGTGGAGGCTAGTTTGTGCTCTATTGGATGACTTAGCCTGCAGCTCTCTAAAGGGACGTCGAAATCTCCCAACCATATACCTGCTTTAATGCTGTCTGACATGCCTGGGCCTCAAAGAACGAGCCTGCAGCTCAGGTAAGTCTCTGTTAGCCATCCGTAAGCACGCATACACACACACACACACCAGGGAATGCATGCCAACATACACACACCCACACACACACACGTAGAAACACTGGGTAGGCTTGTTTCCTCCCCCTCTCTCTCGCTCCGTCTCTCTCCTCTGGCTTTCCCTGTAGCTCTCTGGCAGTTTTGCGTCAGTGCTGGAACCGCAGGGACGGTTGACATTTCAGTCTGGCTATGTTTCCAGTCCCTGTGATCAGAGCCATGCTGCCTCTACGAACTTAAAGGTCACAGTTGTTGTTTGTCAAAATTTCTAGAAAAAATAAAAAGGTAAATTGCTAGCGTGTGTGAGCTGGCAAAAAGTGCATCATATTCTCTTTACTGCTGATTTTAATGCATGATACGATTTGCTTCTAAAATAATTATACCCCAGTACATAATAGCGGGCCAAACAGAGCTTCCCACATCGTAATGAGATTGAAACTGCAATGTTAAGCACAGTTGTGTGAAAAAACATCACCTTCAGCTTTTAATTTGAAAATTTTCTCACTATGAAATATTCTGTACCCATTGCTTAAGTAGTTTACTCTGTGCTTTGTAGGTTATGGTCTTTTAATCAGCTATGGAAATCTATTACTTAAAAAACAGGGGGAAAACTCTTTTCTTTTGTTGTAAAGATTTAAAGTCTTATATTTAAAAAAACCTAAATAATAGATTATCTGTTTCATTTGCATTTCCAGGGATCATTAAGAATTGTATTACAGCTGTACTGTTTTGCATTGCACAAATGAAGATATGGCAGCACATATGGCACATATGGCAGATATACTTGTAAAACTTGTTAATCGTTTACTGTGGTTCATCCAGAACTGTAGTTGATATACCTCACATGATTTTATAGACAATTTCTGATGTTCATCTGTTCTGAGTGTCATAACCTCTACGGTTTATGCTAGGGGCCACCGGTCCCCAGATGTTACAATTTGCCTCAAACATATGGAGTAAAATATATGTCATGTTGTAGCGTTTGTATTATTTATTTATTTACTGTTTGCTATTTTCAGATTTTTTTTTTCTCTCTCTCTCTCTCTCTGAATATTTCCGTAATATTTAACCTATAATAATGTAAGTTAAAAGTAACAGTTTGATCTTGTCATGTTTGTTTGATATCAGAGATAGAGATTATATTACCTGTTAATAAATTAAACAAGATTAGAAATCACAGACAGGTGGCATTAAGGTTTGGGTGACCAGCACCTGCCTGTTTTCTATTCACTATTCTCTACCTATTAAAAGCACAAAACCAATAATAGTAACTAAATATTTCTTTACCGGTGTGAGTCTCGAAATGTCTCATTCACACAGCAGCCGGAGTCAAGCCCGTAACCATAGCGACAGTGACCGAAGTAATATCAAAAGTAATGCTGCGACCGAAATCGCTTACTTCCCTACTATATAGTACGCGAAAAACAGTATGCGAGGCGAGTAGTATGTCCGAATTCATAGCATTCGAAATTCAGTAGGCGAGAAGTACCCGGATGACCTACTGCTTCCGCCCGAATTCTGTAGTAAGCATACCACAGACACTTTCCTACCCCATGAAGCTCCGGGAGGAGGCGTCATATTCGAAAAATTTGAAAAGTTGATACGCGGCTCATTTCAAGTGTAAGTACCTCAGGAAAAAAAACATTGTTTATTGTGATTAAATTACACTTGTTTAACACAATCTAAAAAAGCGGATAACTTATTGAAAGTTAAAATTTTCGCGCTGTTTTAACGACGCATGTCACGTGACAACATCAATAAGGCGGATGTAACGTTAGTACGTCCGAATTCCATTCATACTACCCACATTCATACTATATAGAACGAACTGTTTAACGGTCGGGTAGTACGTTCAGTTTTAAATGTACTACCTACTTAAGCAGTATGCGATTTCCGACGCAGCATAAATGTCTTATCACTTTCTGACAGGACAAGAGTCCAAATTTGCCGCGAGTACTTTCAGCAAACCTTCATTAACCGGAAGCAGCTTTTGCATTTGGATGGAGAGCTGTGTCTTTGAATCAGAACACAACATGGTGGCTCCGGTGGAAAACTTACGGGATCAGAAACTGTCAGATGACACGCAGCTTATTTCTCCTTTACTGTAAGTTGTATGTAAAGCACACATGAAAACACGTTTCCCACGATAGACGCGCGTTACCCGTTAACAACCGAACATAATGTGAACGTAACCGTACAGTATTAAGGACTCGAATACAAGATTGACAACAGTATTCTGCTCCTGTGTAAATGTAGCCATACATTGTCCAAAGTGCTACAATGTATATACAAAGGCAGCCAAATGGTAAAGTGCTTTAGAGAATTGTGGTGAACCATGCTAGTATACTGCTTTAAACCTTTTGGGATCAATGTTTGAGAGTCAGCCTGTCAAACAGGTGTTCCATGCGACTCTCTTTCCCAAAGGACCATTTATGTATCAGCAACAGATATCCAGCCTATGAGTCCTGGGTGTATGAAAAGGGAGGTGGTGTGTATTGGCAAAGGGTCCATGCTTGTTTAAAGCACATGCACAGATTATCCCATCCTGTCCAGGGCCACACTCAATGAGTGTAAGAGGAGAAATCGAGGTGGATGATATACGACACGTCATATTTTTAGCGGAGGAGAAGGACAGAGAGAACCTCCAGGGAGTGCTTGATGATCTCGTCCTAAAGACTGTGGCCCATTCGTTCGCTTTTCCCTCTCTTTCTCATCGTAGCTCCATGCATCTGCTCACTGCAAGAATAATGAGAGAAGAGAGGAAAGGGATTCCAAGCTGGAAAGAGGTCTGTGTGTGTGCGCGTTCCTCTGACAAACTGTTGTCCGTAAACAACCTCAAAGTTAAACGTCTTCCATCTCATCTCCAAACACACACTTGCACACAAAGAATTTCCCTGCCTGCTTGTTTGAAGAGAGCACTGCTTCATCCCCAAGTCTTCCAGCGGGACCTACTGGGGTGAGTTGGAGGCAACAGAAGAGGCTTTGAAACCATTCCAGAAAAATCATCCCAGACCTGCAGCACAGCTTAAGAGGACACACAAAGAAATGTCTCAGTGCTTTGTGGAAGATGTGCCGTTTACATTCCATTATTATTATTTTTTTAAAATAAAAATTCATATTTGAAGTGCGAGTTTGAACATCGCTGGAGTAACGCTACTGTAAATGTGCACAGAGGACTGTTTAAATATGTGTAATTTTTGGTCAAACATGTTGAAGGAAGTAGTGGATGTGCATTAGAGTTTTTGTGACTGACGGTATCAAAAGAATTTTGAACAATAATGATGAATTATAGATGAAGTCACGCTGTCTCAGACCTGTACTACCACACCGCAAGAAGGTGTCCGCCTCAGATAAAGGCAAAAAGCTGTCGCAATACCATGACTTTGTTTTAATCATCGTACAAATATGAAAGGAGGATGACAGTATACAGTACTCATTAAACAGACCAGAACTAATATTCAAATAACCAAAATGAGGCCACTAAAAAATAAAAAAAAATAAAAATTTGTAACAATAATAATACATGTCAGGGTGACATGTGAGCCAATCAGCTTTTAGTATCACTGCGCCGCCGTCAGTCACATGTTAAGACAAGAGGAACTTTCAGATTTGGTCAAAATATCCAAGTAGGGCTCCACAACATCCAGGGGGTGTTGTTGGATCCATATCCAGGAGGTGGAGAATGGTAGGTTAAGGGTGGAGATGGGTAGGTTTACTTGGATTAGAGATGGGTAGGAGGGAGTGGTTGGATCTTTATTCGTCCACGCCCCCTGGATGTTGCAGTCTGAAAATAAGACAGAAGGACATGGAACATACCTTTTCCATAGGTGAAGAGTGAATTTTGAAGTTCATACACGAATAGGTGAGTATATAGGGCTCCATTCATGTATAAATGTTTATAATGATATTCTGCTGTTAGATTTGTAGGGATGATAATCATCGGCCGATATGTAATGTGCATTTTGTCATTAAGGTTCTGTAAATGCCATCACATGCGTGATTTCAGATTGAGCAGCATTTACTGCACAGAGCCATTGTTTATACAATTGAGTACAGACAATTGACACCAGTTGAGGAAAGTCAGAGCAAGGTTGCAGAATTAAGCTGACAGATTCCACAGAAAATCGTGTAGTGTATGATGGTCACAGACACAGATTTCTTCAGGCTTTGATTATATCCAGTTTGAGGATATCAAACTAGAGGATGGAAACCCGACCCGAGCCCGACGGTACCCAATGGGCTGGGTCGGGTACGGACAGATATTTAGAAAGGATGCTCGGGTTCGGGTCGGGCTCGGTCACATCAGCGCGAATGTGCGCCTGTGTTATAAACGGCTGATGCTCTCATCTGTTGACATTTCCGAACGCTTCCTACAGTTGCATAATAAAAGTGGGCTTTCCACACAAAAAAAGTGCCTGTGTCATTAGTATGAGGAAAAATTTTTTTTTTAATGAGATCGGGCTCGGACATAAACATCTTAATGCCTGTTGGGCTCGGGTCAGGTTTGTTTACTGCTCTGTCGGACGTGGGCCAGGCTCGGACAAGAAAAATGCGGCCCGATCCCCAATCTATATCAAACATATTTGATATTTTCAGCCGATTTTAGAACACATTTGTTTTAATTTGTCAGGCTCACGTTGTAAGTCTGGTAATGTTAGTAGATCCTCGGTCATGTAGTATATGATGCTCAGTTTTCCTTTGTCACTATTTACCGAGTCAGTAAGTGTATGCATAGTTTTAAAAAAAAATCTGTTCAGATTTTAAAAGCCCTGTAGTGTATCCCACCAACGTTTTAATGTGTCATTAGAAATTAGGACTATTTTTTCAATGTCAGGGGGGATATGATACTGTATGTGGGCATAATTATCAACAACTATAGAAAACAATGATTTCGGTTTATTGGTTTGATTAATATTGATTTACATATCAGCGTTCCTCCAAAAATTCCCTTGTGGGCCGCTACTGTACGTTTTTTTTTTTTTATTCAATTTTGAGCCTGAGCATTATTGAGCCACCTTAGTTCGTCAGAGTCTATTTCCTTGAGACTAACAAACCTAGATTAAGAGAAAATAATAACATAAAATATATCCTGAGAAGCCCTACACTGATTGTTTGACCAGAGTCTAATGAAGAAAATGACTTTCTCCTATGCTTTTCCTCACTGTACTGTTTTTCCAGTGCATAGCTTCACAAAGGCAAATGATTAAATTGCTGTGCTAACCATTACTGCATAAAGAGTGACTGTCGTTATTTATGGGGTACGAGCCTTACATTTATTTGCGCAATTATTAATGAATGTGTTTTTTTTCTCAACATCATTCAATGAGTAATGCACCAACCAAAGTCCCATATGGCACAGGAAAGTTAAATATTACATTTCACCCTCTGTGCAAAACATTCAGTAGCTAACAAATTCTAGTATGTATAGCCAAATTGCATTCCTTGTGTGGAGGAAACAAATTAAAGATTCATATTTGCATTTTTGGCTGGAAAATGGATCTAGAAAGACTCCCTGGCTATTCCTAACCTATGCAGCACTCAACAGTCTCAGAGTTTATAGTCTGTCCAGAAAAAAGAGAGAGCGATAAACCCTGGGGCAGGCCATTCGTTTTTACAACTGCATGTATTTCCTCATGAACTCATACATGAGGAAATACATGCAGAGATTAGCAGATATAATCTTTTTACTTATTAGCAGAGATGATCTAATCCATGTGACACTGAAAATGCCCAGATAGGCCATTTTCACAAAATACATCCATTCCCATTCTTTATGTGGCTACCGTAATCAAAAAGACCAAAGACTTGTTCATACCAAGGATGATAACAACAAAGATATAGTTTTAAAAATCAAAATAAAGCAGAGTATGTAACAGTAAGACTACAGTGTAACAATATGAATGGAATCACTTTCAAACCTACACTTTTTTTTTTCTTCCCAACTGACGACTGATAAAACATTGACAGTCAATCAGAAGCCACCCTGCAAGAGCTTGAGGCAGGGTGAAAATACGTGCATATAATAATAACTTACAGAACATTATTATGTTTTACTGTGCAAAAGAATTAAGTGGTTCTGCTATAAAAAAAAATTTCATGTGTAACTTTGAGTTTGTGTTGAGTTTGTGCTGTAATAAATAAAATAATGTGAAAATAACAATGTATTTAAATAAAATGTAGAAGCTATATAGTAAAATCAATTTCAATCTTGTAATATTTAGTAATTAGTAATTTTAAAGCATTGTACATATTTAAATGTATAGTAAAGTTATGTATTTAAAATGTAAAATATATTTAAAATCTTTATGTATTAAATGTATTAAATATATATTGAAATAAAATCTATAAAAATATGTTAGAATATTTCAGATTAGAATTCTAACAGCTTCTTTTGTGCACATTTACATATTACACGACCCATGTATTTGAGTCAGAACTTGGTAACAGCCAGGCACGTGCACACATAGACATCAAAGGGGGCTTGAGCACCTGCCCTTTTTTTTCCTGGAGAGAAAATGCCCTTTTTTCTGGGGTGCTTTTTTTATTTTATTTTATTTTTTTAAATAATATATATTCCTGCTTGCGCACAGCTTCCCTGTCAAACAAATATATTTATTGAAGAATAGTATATCTAAATA
>JAUMHQ010000033.1:844755-864622 GCA_032361165.1 Enteromius paludinosus | reverse complement strand
TTAAACTAAGCCATGTTTGTGAAACTGGGCCATTGTGTTGATAAATAATAAGATGGCAGTACTGACACACAGATATCCCAAATATAATAGGTAGCACACAAATTCTGAATGCCTTTGACAGATCTCAAATAAGCCATTTTATTCTAGATTAATCTCAAAATTAATCTAGTTTAATCTAGATTAAAAAAATTAATCTATGCCCACCCCTAATTATATTATATTATATTATATTCATACACACACACACACACAGCTCAAAAAAAATAAAGGGAACACTTGAACAAAACAGTTTAAGTCCTAAGTCAGTCACACTTCTGTGAAATCAAACTGCCCACTAAGGAAGCAACACTGATTGACATCAGTTTCACGTGCTGTTGTGCAAATGGAATAGACAACAGGGGGAAATTATGGCAAATTAGCAAAACACCCCCAATAAAGGAGTGGTTCTGCAGGTGGTGACCACAGACCACTTCTCAGTTCCTATACTTTCTGGCTGATGTTTTGAATGCTGGCGGTGCTTTCACTCTAGTGGTAGCATGAGACGGAGTCTACAACCCACACAAGTGGCTCAAGTAGCGCAGCTCATCCAGGATGGCACATCAATGCGAGCTGTGGCAAGAAGATTTGCTGTATCTGTCAGCGTAGTGCCCAGAGCATGGAGGCACTACCAGGAGACAGGCCAGTACATCAGGAGACGTGGAGGAGGTCCGTAGGAGGGCAACAACCCAGCAGCAGGACCACTACCTCCGCCTTTGTGCAAGGAGGAACAGGAGGAGCACTGCCAGAGCCCTGCAAAATGACCTCCAGCAGGCCACAAATGTGTCTGCTCAAACAGTCAGAAACAGACTCCATGAGGGTGGTATGAGGGTCCGACGTCCACAGGTGCAGGGTTGTGCTTACAGCCCAACACCGTGCAGGACGTTTGGAATTTGCCAGAGAACACCAAGATTGGCAAATTCGCCACTGGCACCCTGTGCTCTTCACAGATGAAAGAAGGTTCACACGGAGCACATGTGACAGACGTGACAGAGTCTGGAGACGCCGTGGAGAACGTTCTGCTGCCTGCTTCATCCTCCAGCATGACCAGGCAGTGGCAGTGGGTCACTAATAGTGTGGGGTGGCATTTCTTTGGATGGCTGCACATGTGTTCGCCAGAGGTAGCATGACTGCCATTAGGTATCGAGATGAGATCCTCAGACCCCTTTTGAGACCATATGCCGGTGCAGTTGGCCTTGGGTTCCTCCTAATGCAAGACGATGCTAAACCTCATGTGGCTGGAGTGTGTCAGCAGTTCCTGCAAGATGAAGGCATTGATGCTATGGACTGGCCCGCCCAGACCAGACCTGAATCCAATTGAGCACATCTGGGAAATCATGTCTCGCTCCATCCACCAACACCACATTGCACGACAGACTGTCCAGGAGTTGGCAGATGCTTTAGTCCAGGTCTGGGAGGAGATCCCTCAGAAGACCATCTTCCACCTCATCAGGAGCATGCCCAGGCATTGTAAGGAGGTCATACAGACACACACACACACTACTGAGCCTCATTTTGATTTGTTTTAAGTACATTACATCCAAGTTGGATCAGCCTGTAGTGTGTTTTTCCACTTCAATTTTGAGTGTGACTTCAAATCCAGACCTCCATGGGTTAATAAATTTGATTTCCATTGATAATTTGAGTGTGATTTTGTTGTCAGCACATTCAACTATGTAAAGAACAAAGTATTTAATAAGAATATTTCATTAATTGAATTCTTGGATGTGTTATTTTAGTGTTCCCTTTATTTTTTTGAGCAGTGTATATATGTTACATTGTTATTATATTATATATACGAAGTGCAAGTATATTTATACCTTTCCCTGGGCCGGAGGCAGCAGATTTGGCCTGTGTTTGAGAAGAGTTACTGTAACCTTTGCTGTACTCAGTTCCTGCTGGGCCTTGCGTCAGGTCATCGTACCCTTAAAATATGAATATAAAACACTACTTTAATACTCAACAGCACAAAGTATGCATGACAATTTGTGTTTAATCTACACAAACCTGAGCTAAAGGCGTGTTGTCCATAGCCACTGGGCTGCTGGAATGGCGTTGTTGGGTTGCTAAGTCCCATGCCGTGCTGCTTGGCCGAAGCAGGGGGCACGAACATGGTAGGGCCATACTGGAACGCACTGGGCACGCCGGGCACACCGGGGTAGTAGGGAAGGCCTGTGTAGCTGTATCCAGGAGGCAGGGCTGGGTTTAGGAAGGGTTGTTGTGTGTTGTGGTGGCCTTGAGGCTGGGGCTGGTTCTGTCCTTGGCTCTGAGCCTGTGGAGGCTGCGCCGACTGTGGAGCGTGAGCAGACAGGCTGGTAGAGGGCGCTGGTGAGGTGGATTCACCTCTGCCAAACTTAGCGACATCACCTAAATGTACAAAAATACACTCCTTTTAAATTCTCCTTTTGTCTATACTCATGTCATGTTCATCATTATGAATCAAAGTTCACAGACCATTAATAAGCACATGTCATACCTGAGTAAGGGTTGCTGGCGAGGCTCCCATCTCTGCCAGACAGCGTAGCAGTCGGCCCTGGGAATGTGATTCCATAGTAATCCTACACGGATCAGGAAAAAAAAACAGCAGAGTGAACATTTGGCCCGACTAGGGCTGTCCATTAACGGCCATACAAATGATTGTGCTTAACAATTCAGTTCTTTCTGTTCCTGTTATTTACAGTAAATTTATCACACATGCACAGCCATTTATTGACAATGAATTAGAAAAATTAGGTCTGTATGATTTTCTTTAGGATCATTAAGCACAAATACAACAGGACAGATTTAGTTTTATTGAAAATGTTAAATATTTTTCTTTTTTGCCACCTTTAAAATGTCACAAGTCGACTTTTTTATTTAAGTTTAAATATTGTAGTAATATAATTAATATAATAATAATGTCTGTATATTATAATAATCTATTATTTTATTAATATTCTCTAATATATATATATATATATATATATATATATAATGTTATTAAAATTACACTGTATGAATTATATACACAAATGCTACAAATTTTGCAACCTCAAGATATTCTAAAGCCCTACATTTTTCACTTTAGACTAGGCTTTAATAATTTATTAAAAAAATAAAAAAATTATTTTACACAAAATGAAAAGCTTTGATTTCTAAATTTTTGTTGTATATGCTAATATCCCCCACTTTTGTTGGGGTGATCATTTTAAATTGACTTGAATCTAGAATGACCATGCCGCAAATAACCATGATCAAATCAAATAACCATAATCAGGCGATTACATTATAAAAACATCAAGCTTGGGTCAGGACGATTAGTCTTTGGGCTTTTTGAGCTGATAACTGCACATGCTTGGCCCATTACCAGATGTTTCCAACCAACAGCCTTGTAAATATGTGAATATCAGCAGTTATATCACAGCTCTATATCTGCCACTGTACTGTCTGTCAACTAATAGTCAAGATAAAACAAGAAGCTTGGCAGCAGTGCTAAAGAGAATTTGATGGGCTCAGACTCACCATTGGTAGTCTGGATTGGAGCATGTGGAGGTCTTCATAGCCATAAATCTGCTGTACAACAAAAAGGAGAACTTTCAGCACTTCAGACTATAAATGTTACCGAAATCAAAATGCAGTACGTCAATCAGTATTCACAGACTTAACGCTTGTACTTTTTCAAGAGATAAAATAAATACACATTACATAGACTCTTTACAAGTCACACACACACACACACACACACACAAAACAACAACACAAGAGTGCATAAAAGCTACACCATGAAATTCCTCAACCCAAAACAAAAATCCTGAAATTCCACATACACTACAATACTTCTCAGAAGAGCTGATCTGTTCAGATTTAAGAGGATGAGGGTGCTTACCGGATAGGCAGGCAGCAGACCTCCAGGTCCCATGATGTACTGGTTAGGCAGCAGTGGAGGAACCCCCTGAGAGAGATTAGGAGGAGCTTTACCTGCACACAGACAGTCAAGAGTTTTTGGAGAATAAAGAATAGATATATAAAAATAGATTTCCCCCTCAAATCAAATGGATCCAGGAGCTAATGATAAGACTGGAAGCAAATATGAAATTTATGAAACGCCTTTTTTGTTGTTTATATACACATGCTTGCAACATGACATCACTGAGTGAAACACTACTACTAACAACACTAATGTCCATTTGTCTGCAAATGTTTGATGAATATTGCTGCACTATTTTAGCATCCTGGTTTTAATGTTTAAAAATGTGGCACTGTTACTACAATTGTTTTTTAAATATACAAAACAATAAATATAAATGTACTATTTCTAGGTGCTACTGCATCAAAGCTGCACTTTAAATTAAATTTATGATTCAAAAGGTTTTAAAAGGGTTTTATTTAAGCAATTAATACTTTCATTCAGGAGGATGCATAAAACTGATAGTAACAAAAAGTAACAAGACATGAATGGTATTATGATACTCTGTTTAACTCAGTTATGATTTAGTGATAACACACTGATGTGTGCTCTCTCTCTCACCGCTGGAGGAAGACAGTAGCGGGGCAGCCCTGACACCGGAAGGTATGCTACCGTTGTTGCCGTGACCCAAAGCTCCAGACCCGTGCAGACTGTTGCTGCCACTCACTGAGCTGTTAACACTGCTGCTGGGCAGAATCACAGGCGGTGAGGAAAACGGCATCGATGAAGGGGCGAGAGAGTTCACGCTGTCCACACTGGTATACTGAGGACAAATACAAAAGGCGGTGATGAAGAGAGAGTGTACGTGTGTTCATGTCTGTGTGTGTGCATCCTACAGAACTCACTGTAAGTGAAGATGTGGTGCAAAGTGCCGACACAGAGGAATGGCCACTGCTCACATGACTACAGGAAAAACAAGCAGTGTCACAGATTTGAGGAAAAGATCTGTGTAAGACAAAGAAATGGTACAAATAAGCATCTCACTCACCTGCTGAGGGGAGGTAAGCTGGCAGAGGACAGCTCAGATGCCAGACTGGGCAGAGCAGAGCTGTGTGGTGTAACGGAAGGGGGCAACAGTGAGGATGGGGCAGACGGGGCAACACTTGTGCTGCTGGCCAGAGAGGGAGACTCTTGTTTTGGAGTGGAGGAACTCGATGTGGCTGATGGAGAAGGCATAAATGTCACATACAAATATAGAGCAAATAAATCTTGAATGTATATGACACAGAAAGAAGGGTAAAGATGAGGAGTTTGACTTACTGTCTAAAGCAGCAGAGGTCCTCGCACCACTGAAACCATTCTGTCAGAGATGAAAAACAAAGCATTGAATCAATATAGATTCCATAACCTCCTTGATGTATAACAGTACTGTGCGCTAAAGAAACAACACGAGTGCATTTACTTTACTAAGGCTGCATTTACGTGATCAAACATGCAGTAAATAGAGTAATATTGTGAAATTGCTACTACAATTCAGAACCGTTTTAATGTCTTTCAAAATGTAATTTATTCCAGGGATATAATCCTGAATTTTCAGAAGCCATGACTCCAGTCTTCTGTGGTCTTCAGAACCCCAAACCTTTCCAGTGTAAATTATGAAAAATTTGGTTGACGTAACCCTTTAACAGAGAAATCAACTTTCCATTTTCACAGCTCTGTAGCTGTAAAACATCTAAAACTACTGTTTCTCTGTCTGTACTCACTGTCACAGGTCCAGAAGGCTCCTTGCTCTGAGAGAAGGTCAGTCTTGAGTGAGGAGCCACACCGCAGTCAAAGCTGTTACCCGCTGATGATGCAGCGGAGGATGAAGAGGAGGATGAAGTGGACGAGGGGGCTGTGGCTGAGCTGGGAGTGGTGTGGGAGGGGGCAAGGCTGGGAAGGGGTACCGAGGGAGAGGGGTAGATGCTGTCAGAAGAGGCCAGAGGCAGCAGCAAAGGGACCGGACTGGTCAGAGATTCACTGCAGGGTAGACCATGGGAAACGTATTAGCATGCAAAACGGAGAGATTTTACAGATAAAGAGAGAACATTGGTTTGAAAGACATGCGTTGAGAGATTTAGGAAAATCAGCAATACATGATGTCCACTGCTCAAAGACAAAGAAAAGCACTTAAATTCATTTTAGACATTAGCAAGCCCATTTTGTCCTCAGTACTTCCATTTCTACCGCTGACTGACCTGATTGGTTTAGAGTAAAGGCTGCTCTGTGACTGAGGAACCACCGCAGCCTCCCTTATGGGTTCACTGTTGCAGTTCTGTGACTGGCCGAAGTCCGGCAGGGCAGATTCTGAACCAAAGTCCAGAGCACCAAACTGCACATTTAGACCAGACACATCTGCTGAGCCGGGCATCTCTACAGCAGACGCAGGAATCTGGATGTGTATAAATATACACATATTAAAAGTGGTTATGACATTTCTTTTTTTTTTTTTATAAAAAAACAAACAAACACAAAACAGAGTTTGTGCTACTGACTTTTCAATCAATAATCAATGCAAGCAAGAAACATAATAGCAACAAAATACAAACATAAGTCAGTGCAATTCATCTGTGCACTGTCTTTGTAACTTGCTCTCGCCTCTATTCTAGTAACACCCTTTTCCCACAATTCAATAAATTCCATATGGAAAAAATTAAGCCCCACCCTACACCCTTTATGCTTAAAAACTGAAGCTAGAAATAAGCCAGACTATGTAAGCAAAAGGGTTTTCGAAGGCCATTTCATGTATGTTTATCTATAAAATCTAGTTGGTAATAGTTCACCAAGAGATCTCACAAAGCTTTGCATCTCAATGCTTTTTTACACTGTAGTCACCTTTGAAGTGGGAGGTATCCTTCGCTTTTGAGTCTTTATCTGCCGCTGATGTGTGCTGCTGCCCTGAGATTCGGCTGCCTGTGAAGGGGCCATTGAGGGCCCGTCACGGTGCTGAGAAGGTTCCGGTGCTTTCGGAAAGGCTTCCAGTGTACCCGGGGCGGGCGAAGGGGCCCTCAGTGGGGGAGGGCTGGGCTGCCTGGCTAGGGGCCCCGTGTGGGTCAGGGAGCCCTGCTGTCGCTGGGCGAGTTGGCTTAGCACCGAAGACGGCTCTGGCTGCATCTGAAACTCTCCTACAGTGCAAAAAAGGCATTCACATCAAGTCATGTGTGATTAAAAATGGATGCAGTGTGAAAAAGATCATTGAAATTAAAGATGCTTTTATATGTCATTTGTGAAGAAACATTGAATGTTGTTGTTGTGCACAGCTCAAAAGTTTTAATGCAGAGCCATGTGTTTGAAAGACTGAACAAGTTTGTGTTTCTGGTCCTGTAAAGCAACTGTTACACTCACGACTGAATTGAGAGGGGAGTGAAGCGGAGCTCTGTGTTCCAGGAGGTTTGATGTCCCAGGAGGAGGAGGAAGGGACAGATATCCCCGTCCCCACCAGCCCCCCTACAGGGGTGCAGTTGGTCCCTGTGCTGGAGGGCTGGGAGGTAAGCTGCCCAAGACCAGGCCCCTTCAGCTGTTCCAGTATTTGCTGCCCGGCCGTCTGCCCGAGTTTTGGACCACCCAGCTCTCCAAAACCAGAACCCAAAACAGAGGACTGGAAAAAGACACAAAGGAAGACGAACCAATTCAGGTCTCACCTCTAGTATGTTTGAACAATATACCACTACACAAAAAATAACTAACTAGAAAGTAAAACAAAAATTGTGACGCAAGCACCCTTAATATAGTTTTGCCAGTTACTGCCCTTCATCCTCTCGGAAAACAGTTTTCTAAATGCTATAAATCAGGTCTGTGGATTGTCTCACCAGGGTGGCGTGTGTGTAGCTGTTGGAACCAACAGATGTGCCTCCGCTTCGAGCAGGCTGGTGGTGGGAGTTGGTGAAGACCAGACTGTGGCCAAGCCCCTGAGAGGAGCCCACGGCCTTCAGACCTCCCACCTCCTCACGATCCACAGGCTTCTGCAGCAGAGTTGCTAGATCCAGACTACAACAAAACACATTCAATTGTCAGTGAAAGAAACATAAGCCATAAGCAAACGCGGTAATTGTCACATGTTTGGAATAAAATGAGAAGCTCAGTTCTGACTTTAGTACCTTTGGCCAGGTATGATGTGGTTCTCTGGTGGAGTCGCACAAGAGGAAGTGAACACTTTGGTCTCAGAGAGCTTTGGAGATTAAATAGGACCAGTTAGTACTTTTATTTTTGTAGCAGTAAAATGTAAAGAAAAGAAAAGATAAAAAAACTAGAAATATGAGATAATATGAAAGACATAACATATTAAAAGCGATTTATAAATGTAGGAAAATGGCAATACATTATTATATTTATAATGTACTGTAATATTTAAATTCTTTACATATTTAAAAAAAAAAATAGTTATAAAGTTACATAATTGCCATACTTATATATTGCAAAATTATAAATATATTAAACACACAAAAATAATAAAAAGGCAGATATATACAAATACTTTACATAAAATAATAACAAAATATTTAATGTTATTAATTGTCTTCATGATAACCTTTAACATTTCTGGACTACACATATACCATGTCTTTTCAGACTTATTAATTTCAAGCTCTGTAAATCCCATAATGCACAGGAGGTTAATTATAGCGCATGACTCACACTCACATCTTCACTCCAGTCTTCAGCTGCCCACTCGTCCAAAGTGTTCTGCCACGCCACTGAAGAGAACATGTCAAAAGAGAGATGAGAGTGGGCTTAAGGATTGGGAACTAAGTTCTGTGCAATAGAGGTCTCTTACCTGTCCCATCTGTAGTGTCATTGGCCCCCGTCTCCCAGACATCAGTGTGTGAATTTGATGTCCCACTGTCTGTGGTGTAGTCTGCAGGGTTAAAGGTTCTGCAGGAGGATACACAGAGTGTAAGACAGGATTCCAGGTGGCTGTTGTATGATAATTATTCTAGGTTCAAATATAGTCTGACTGATACTAACCCCATCCCTTGTGCTGTAAACCTGCTGGTAACCGGAGCCCGACCTCTGCCTCTAACTCCAGCCACTGAACAAAACAAAAAAAAACTTATAAACACTAGGGATGAGTCAGATATCCTAAATGTCCAACAGCTATTTTATAAAATCCACATCAAAAAGAAAGATGCCAATTCTCACAGAAGGTTTTAATGCGCTGCTATAAACGTCAGGCCGTTAGGAAGGTAAAACCAACTCTCAGAAATTCATCCCCTTTAAAGCATGCTTTCGAAACTTAAAATCACCTGCTATGAGTAACAATTCAATCTCATAGTTTTTAGAACTGCAGCCATTTTGAGTAACAATTTATTTACTTGATGAACGTATGCCAGACACCCTAATAAAGAGCTATATCTATAAATCTTGATTGGAGTCTGGTGGACACAGGACACTAATTACACAGGGCTACCCTAACACAGATAACTCAGCTTAATAGATTTTGTAAAAGCAGTTTTGCACATATATAATGCAAAAAGCTGTGTGCAGACTCACCTCTCCCTCTTCCCCTGCGGCCACGGTCAGCACCTCTCTCAACAGGAGCAGGGTCCACACCATTCTCCTCAGTCCTCGCTACATAGATAATAAAATCACAAACATCTTTTAAAATGTAAAACCTACTAACACACAATCAAACGGACTGAAATATTGACTACTGAATACAAACAAAACAGCTATGTAAACACAGTGGGATCTCATCAACACACTCACCTGGACGGTTGCGACTGGTCCCTCTGCCACGACGGCTCGCTCCTCCACGACCCTTGCTGCTTTCCCTCTCTTTCTTCTCCCTGTTCTCCTTGTTTTCCTTACCATCCGTGGAAGGGGCTTCCTTTCCAAGACTTTTCTTTTTCCCCACTGTTTCCCAAGACGTCTGCAAGACGACCAAGAGATTAATTAGTGTCTGTCAGAATGGACAAAAAATCTAAAAGAAGATAAACATACAGCAGATGTCAGGTGTCAGTTTAGACTACTGAGTTTTTTAAAGATTGCTTATATTGTTGTAGAATCATTACTGCTGATGAAGGACATTTAGGAGCTTGTATTATGGCACAGAGGTGGAGGCAGAGGTCTGTTATGACACAGGATTACCTTCTGATCAACACTACAGAAGTGACCCACTTTCTATTTTAGAGTTTCATTCCCAGAAATCATTCAAACAAATCCTAGCAGGGATCTCTCAAATTTCACCACAACAATAGTGACAGATGCTTTATCTATGAAGTAGATTAGCATCAAACACGCATGAATCTGCACATTAAGTACCGTGGTATGTTCATCATTTAGCTAAAAAAAAAAAACAACAAAAAAAAGCCTAAATAAAATAAAAAGCCTAGCTAGACAAATCATTATTCTGCCTTTAAAGGCCTGCCACAAAACAGCTGACAGTAGTGACATTTTCAGTAAATCTAGTTCCCATTTTTCAAATGTTTTAGTGCCTACTAAGAAGTCTAGACCACATATGCATCTGATAGATGGGATTTATACCGCATCAGAAGTTCCCTCAAGCAGGAAGTTGATGGCTCTGTTGACATCCTCATTGCAGTCGTGAAGAGCCACCATGCAATCGTCTTGGTTCTTCCCTGTAACCTCCATGAGCTGTCAGCAAATATGGACATCATTAGGGTTAAGAGAGGAGTTAAAACATTTAACTCTGAACAAAAAGGAGCTCCTCATACCTGTTTCACTTTATCCTCAAAATCAGCATCGTTCTTGTCATAGATCATCTGGGCCAGACGGATCTGTTCGGCTGTAGCCTATAATTGGAAGCATAGGTTACGAAAATCAGAATAAGTGACAAAGAATCAATATTAAAAAATAAAAGGGAATTGATTGGGCAGCCAGATGATTTATGGCCAAGACATATCACATACAACTTGAAGCAGACATGGTCCACTGCGAGTGTGTTTGACCACAAGCCTACTGCACAGTATATACTGTATACAGGCTTCCACTTCGTTAAACATAAAAGTATGCATTACGCAACAGTAAATGTCTTTTAAATGATACTTTGTTAAATGTAAAACTAGGTAAATGTCTTGTAGCTTGTGAAAAATGTTACTTTTGGTTGTGTAATCAAATTGTATTTTACTAATCAATCAGTGAAGAAGACTAGTCTATCTAGATTATCATACATGGCTAGATTTGAATTTTTTATTTAGATTACAGCACCGAAAGCATGTTTTCTTAAAGCTGTGTTAAATTCTTCCTCTTTAAAGCCCAACAGATTAATTTCTCTTCCATTTTTGAGCATCCCATAACAAACATTATGTTATAAGGATAACCAGTCTAATGGTGAAGTTTCGTTCCAAACCTGTATGACAGCTTTAAATATCACCGACTTCCAGGTAAAGGACAAAAAAAACCCTATGAAACCAACATTCTTGAAAATACATTATTTTCCACCGACAAGACAAATGCAAACAGGATTGAAATGGCATGAAAGAGAGCAGATGACAACCATTTATTTTTTGGGTTGACTATTCGTTTAAGACGTCACTTTAAAAACAGTTCAACATACAAGTGATGTTTAGCATCCCCGATTCTCTACTCTAGATGTTTTTAATGCAAAAGTGTCTTATGTAAACACGCACTAAAGAAACTGGAATGTCAAGCATATTGCATTCTGGCATAGAGCACGGAATACGATTAGAAAAAACATGGTTGCATGTTATTCCAAACAAGGCGTATGTTTCTGTATGTTGTTGTTTACTCACCTGAAGCTGTTTCTGTGGTTGTGTGGTCTGTGTGGTAGTGGGCAGTGCTTTGTCCCGAGTGCCCCGGGCTCGTTCGACGCCCACCGAGGTCATCATATACAGTATATACAAAACAATGTATGTACAAAACAGAAAACTCTGGAAGAAAAACAAGGCCAGAAACAGGAAGCGGTTATAATTCTGAAACAGCTTCCATGTCCTAGTTTCTAGTCCAAATATTTGCAGACAACAGGCGAGTTTTGTACAGGCGAGCTAGCTGACGTTTTCTGCAGATCTTCCCTTCAGTGTCCCACACAGCGTCAGGCAAACACACAGGGGCCGTATCCGATTTCCTTTCAGTTGGGCGAGATTGAGCAATGCTCTGACCGCTAGAAACCCTTGTAGAAAAAACAATCAAGCTTATCCGAGCACTGCTGAAATGAAGACCACGCTACGAGACCTCACTGGTGTCTGCTAACACTTCCCAACTAGCCTGTAGTGCCTTTCTAAAACGCTAAACTCAGATCAAATCACATATCTGAAAATCACATAATCGTTCCTCATGATACAAAAACGGCAACATAGCTAGTCCTCAAATACTAGAACACGGAGGAATGTTTCAACGATGATCAAAACATCTTGTTATTGTTCTAATGTTTAAAAAATCTAATCTAATCTAATGTTTATATCACAAGTTTTCTTTTGAAGGTGAAGGAAGACTGTTAGTGCTGCTGGTAAGGGACTTTTTAATACCCATAAAAAGCACATTTACACAACTTCAGATGTTGAAACAAGGAAATATCAAGAGGATGGTTTACTTTAAAATTTATATTCTGTCATGAATGACTCACGTCGTTTCAAAACCTGCATAATCTTCCGTCTTTAATTCTTTTCTTAGTAATCATGTCATAACAAGTCTAGTTAGAAAAAAAGCACCATATACGTAGTCCATATGATTCATGCTCTACATTAAAGGTCTTTCGAAGTCATACAACAGCTCTGTGTGACTAAACCTAATATTATTTACTATCAAATCCAGGGCTCAACACTAAGGATTTTTCCTATTTGCCCAGTTGAACCAGTGATTCAGAATTTTACTGATAAAATATCCACTGGTCTCAAAAAATGAATAAACAAATAAATAAAATAGTTACTTTGACCCATGCAACTTTTTTTTTTTTTTTAAATAAATAAGGTTGTCATGACACTAAACTCACAGATACCAATACATTTTCATAATTCACACTGAAAAAACTACTAGCCTAACTAATATAGGCTAAGCATTATATAAAACATAAGACAGTTCATATTGTTCGGTCCTGAAATCTCATTTCCATATGACGCCAAACACCAATATGTTCGGTAACTGACAATATATCCCGTCACAATCTCAATAAAAAATGGAATATGCAAATACTATATGTATTATGTATAGTTCATGCAAAAATAATGTTTAAATATATTCAATTTTGCATCAGATATGGCCAATGATATAGCCAAACTGTCATATATTTGAGCTTACTTTTTAAATTATAATTATTATTGATAGAATGATTAGATAAAATAATACAAAAACAAAACACAATATTTCAAATGTAGTCAGGGAGCCTGCAAGCATATGCACTTCATATTGTAATCTGGTGTCCCCATAGCCCTTAGCAATGGGGACCCGGTATAAGTCCATTCCTGATGCAATATCAAATTCAGCATTTTAATGAATGGTAAGAAATCTGTCAAATAGGTTTAGAATGACATAGGAGTGGAAGCCTTCTTGGATAATTTTCCATCAAATTAAATCCTCAATTTTAACTAAGACTAAAACATCAGCCAGTTTTACTGCTTACACAGAAGACGAGGCAACACACATAACATCTGTGATGAATACAGTGGGCTTTTCTTGCCTATTAGAAGAGATCTTATTGTGCATGTTTAACCCTTTAACAGAGTCACACAGCAACGCCCGACTACATTCTGACGTATGGAGATATTATCTCGCAAATATTCCCAGCTGGCAATATACACTGCATCATTATATCTTACTGGGATGAGTCTGTCTGCGCAAGCGCTGCTGATCACAAATTATTTAATGATGACAGCAAGCAAAACAACCCACAAAAGTGATTCGACTTTTGAGAACTACAACACATATGATTGTGAAGATGAAGCAATTTAACTGTGCAAATTGTATGCAAAACTTTTACAGCTTTTAAAAAAAAAATGAATGGAAAGAGAAAATGGGAATTATAAAATAGGAACATTTGTTTTTATAAAATAAGCATAAACTACCACTTCTAATGCGAGTTTAAACATTGACAAATAATCAATGTCAATAACATCGAAATGGCCAAATATCAGTCAAAAGATGTATTCATCACTAAAACAGAAAACACCTCTTTTTTTTAAGTTTTAAAGGCTAATCAAACCATAAAAATTAACTAATGCAAAAAAAAAAAAGAAGGGAAAAAAGGCAAGACGTTTGTCAAAACATGCCATGTCTCCATCACATTAGAAAACTTACAAATTACCATAATTAAAACTTTCTCAAACGACTTTGTTTGCCCTCTGAGTTTCGATAAATATGCTCTCCGTCCACAAAAACAAACTAAATTCATAAACATAACAAAATTAAAACTAAATATGAGATGGCTCAAACAAAGGGAATTTAGATCCAGGACAAGAGTCGGCATCCTCGTTTATCTTTATAGGTGCTTGGAAACATTCAAGTTACATATGGTGTTATTTTCAAACCCCAGGAATGTGTGAAAACAGAGTTTGTGAACAGCATAAGCGCATAGTCTCTGCTCTCCTTTGTCCATGATCTCTAATGTCATTTCCTCTCCCCAATTGTTGTAGCTTAGCTGGCTAACTCACGACCGCCCGGCGTCCTTGTTCATAACATTTAAATCCTCAAAAGCATTTAAACATCAAGATGTATTTCAATATGAAAGACTAAAAACTGGTTTAATAGTGATGCTGGCTTGTTGTAAAGGGATGTTTGCGGAAAACGGTCTCACAGCAGAGCTAAAGCCGAATAAGCTAAACTGAGGAGGCAAAACAAAGCCATACAAAAGACAACAAAACCACGAAAAAAAGGCAGCGACGGATTAAACAGATGAACGTCAAAGAAATGAAAACATTAATCACGCAACACTTGATAAATAAAGCCCAGTTTGAGTCTGAAAGAGAGATTTGTTTTTTTTATTACCTGCTAACACGCTTCACTCAGCCAGCAGCAGACTCCGTCACGTGACCGTCACCGCGCCGCTGCCGCTTCTCTCCATGCAGATCCTGCAGGCGCGTTCCCGCGAATTCACAAGCGCGCGCGCACGTACACACTATGTTATACAAAAAACATAATCTGTGAACATTAAATAAACCAAACTGCAAGGCCAAGAAATGATTTGATTTGTTTATTAAGTGTGATCATTGTTCATGATTTAATGAATGTATTTTATTTTATTTCTTGCAGGCGTTTTGTAGGTTTTGTTTCTGTTATGGTAATATGAATATCTCAGTGTGTGAGACTTCTGCTTTTGTAGTCTATGTTGTTTAAAATGCAAAATAAAATCTACTTCTTTTCTGTGTAAAAATCCCGCTTCTGTACTTTAAATGTAAAGTTGGCCATCTCTAAACATACCTGAAATGAGGATTTATAGCATTGTACATTGCTCCCTACAGATGATACTCCTGAATGCGCATTAATGTTTATATTCATAACACTGTGAATAAATTAAATAAATTAAAATAACTACAGTGGGATTCAGGTAACACCAAAAAAACACACCTTTTTTGTCGCCTAGTGAACGGTCACGCTTCATCGTATAATTTTCAACATCAACAGCTTTAAATACCATCAGAAGGGTTGAGTATGCTACTGAGTACACGTCATATTGTGTAAAGAAAAATAGGGATGCAAAGCCAGAATGGAAGAAAAATACATCAATAAACTTTTATTCTTTTTCTTTTTGAAGAACGTCTCATGTTGCTGTTCTTTTTTGTTTTGTTTTGATATTGTACAATATCTTCACACTTGTAATCTGTAAAAACATTCAGGAAGTGAGTATAAAAAAGGGCACCACCAAAATAATGACAGATTAGTTCACTCACACACGCACATATATCCTCTGACATATACATAAATTGTACTCTCCCTCTATTTGATTCCAAATATGTATACATTTACATTTATATATAAAATACATTTTAAAAGTGATGGGTAATTTCCGTTTTAATATATGTCTGTTACGGTGTTCATTGTACTAGCAATTTTGTGACAACTCCATGAAGATTATCATGTAAAAAGACAAAAGAAAAGAAAAAGCCTAAACAAATTCAATCTGGAAGTCTTTCACAGAAAGACTCTGAAAAGGCAACAATGTCACACAACACTGATCTGCCTTTAAGCAGAGAAGATGAGAAAAATCCTAACAAATATGATTGTACCTGAACGTCATGAGTGCTAGTGACGGCAACAATACAAAAAATAAATAAGATGTCTAAATGTCACAGAGGGAAAATTGCAATCTTGATGCGAGCTTATGCGTGTGTTAGTACAGAATCAGCAATAAAAAAAGGCATTCTCCAAGATACCTCAAACGGAACACAAACAGAATCTGCGATTTCTTACAATTGTCTCTCCCTGCCATTATTTTGAAAAAGAAAAACAGCAGATGAGTCTTCATTGACCGCTATCTGCCTCATTTCCATGTTCACTCCGTGCCTTTCATATAAATGCAGTCTTGACCTCAGTGTCCAGAGTGAGGTTACAGGTCAGGCTGTCCGTTCATTTCACCAAGATTCATCTTTGAATGCCAATTCTCAGCCTTTTCAGGGTCTACAATGTCATATCAGTCCACCGCGAGCCAAGAAAAGGAGCTAATTGGCAGGTTTTTAAAAAAAAAAAAAACAGCAAAACAAACTCAAAATGCCATGTCTTTTATAAAAAAAAAAAATTTAAAAAAACAATGCCCAGAAAGACTTAAGACTGTTTTTTTTTTAATGTATTTTACACTATTCCACAGTTCTCAAAGGTTCAGGCAACTGATGCACGGAGGAAAAAACCTCCTTCATCCTTTCCGGACTCCTCAGTAAGATCAGGCATTAGTGTTGGTCAAGCCTTTTCTTTTTCTTTGACTTTTTTTACCTCCACACACACACACAAAAACACATGTAAGCTCAGGAGTACAAAAGGCAAATGAAAATTTAAAGACATGAGACCAAGCACAAAAAAACAGTTGACAATCACATCTATGCTCCTGAGTCCTTGGAGAAATAGAGAATGATCTTGGATAGAAGCTAAACCGGAAGTGAAAATGAGTGAGGAGAAAAATGGAAGATGAACTGTAAGGACATGGTCCGTGAGAGCGAAATGGAGGGATGATGGAGGCTAGCTCCAGAGGCCAGCGTAGTTTCCGTGTAGGCCAGAACACAGGGGGCCGCCGGCCACAAAGAGTTTGGTGCCGGAGTCGTCGTAGCAGTGCGTGTACACGGCGTTCGGGAAGGAGTGGACGTCTGAAAAGTAGCTTCTCCATGTTTCATCGTGATTCTGTGGGAGACATGAAGACTTCAGTATAATACAGTAAAACCTAAAATACAGTGAAAAGTATCATAAATCCAGTCTTCATTGCTGCATGATCTTTCAGAAATCATTCTAATATGCGGATTTGGTAGAAACATTTATTATCAATGATGAAACCGGTTGTGCTTTGTGGAAAACATGATCAAAATATATATTTTGCAGGATTCTTTAATGGATACAATGCATTAATTTGAAATAAAAATATTTCGTAACATTACACATTTTTACTGTCACTTTTGCATTTTCTCTGAATAAAAGTACAAAGCCAATTCCAAAAAAGTTGGGACACTGTACAAATTGTAACATTTTCTCAGTATAGAACACAGATGTCATGTCAAATGTTTAAAATGAGAAAATATATCATTTTAAGGGAAAAATAAGTTGATTTTAAATTTCAGGGCATCAACACATTTGAAAAAAGTTTGGGACAAGGCCATGTTTACCACTGTGAGGCATCCACTCTTTATTTACAATAGTTTGAAAACGTCTGGGGACTGAGAAGACAAGTTGCTCACGTTTAGGAATGGGAATGTTGTCCCATTCTTGTCTAATACAGGCTTCTAGCTGCTCAACTGTCTTAGGTCTTCTTTGTCGCATCTTCCTCTTTATGATGCACCAAATGTTTTTAACATTATCATGTTGGCAAATGCAAGGTCTTCCCTGAAAGAGACAACGTCTGGATGGGAGCATCTGTTGTTCTAGAACATGGATTGGATTGAGCCTTGGCCTAAAGAAAACGCCTGTGCTTCTGGATCATGTTTAAATATGGCTTCTTTTTTGACCTATAGACTTTCAGCCAACAAGATCACAGGCATCCAGTATGGTCTTCCGGCCTTGACCCTTACGCACAGAGCTTGTTCCAGATTCTCTGAATCTTTGGATATTATGCACTGTAGACGGTGATAACTTTTAAGCAATTTTATGCTGAGAAACTCCTTTCTGATATTGCTCCACTATTTTTTGGTGCAGCATAAGGGAAATTGGTGATCTTTTTCCCATCTTGACCTCTAAGAGACACTGCCACTCTGAGAGGATCTTTTTATACCCAATCATGCTGCCAATTGACCCAGTAAGTGAAAAATTGGTCCTCCAGCTGTTCCTTATATGTACATTTGACTTTTCCAGCCTCTTATTGCTACCAGTGGAATGTGTAGCTGTCTTGAAATCCAAAATGAGCCAATCTTTGGCCTGAAATTTCAAAATGTCTCACTTTCAGCATTTGAGAAATTATCTATATTTATTGTAAATAAAATATAAGTTCATGATATTTGTAAATTATTGCATTCCTTTTTTATTCACAATTTGTACAGTGTCCCAACTTTTTTGCAATCGGGTTTATATTACATTAGTAAATAAAAACCCTGACACTAGACATTTGAGCATTAGTGTATCATACGTATACGTCTAATAAGCAGGATATGTTCATTATCAAAAAACAGAACTAAACTAGAAAATCAAAACCCCAATGTGCACAGGAGTTGATAATACAGCCATAATGATCAAGTTGAAAAAGAAAAGGGCAGCAACCTAAGTGGGTCAATTAAGCCAATCAAATAGTACTTCTGTGTGGACTTCTGATTAATGCAGCATACAGCATTTCTGCTTAATGAACTTCCATATGGTAAGCAGAGACTGATGCTGCAGGCAACCGATTGCTAGAGTAAGCACTTTGTAAAAGAGCTTATATATAGACTAATTAATGCAAAAGTCTGTCCAAAGATTTCATGGTAAAAAATTAGGCACTGGGTGTATACAGAAAAAGAAAAAAAAACATAGGAATACTGTGTGTACATCAAATGAGCATTATCAAGTTTTTGTTTGAGTAATCAGATTTATTTTAGACAATGATAATGAATATAAACCACCGTTCAACTAACACTTATTCAGCAATGATGCATTAGTCTGATTAAATGTCACAGAAAAAAAATATGTTAAGATTTTCCCATTGTTTAAAACTCTGAAAATAATAAATGTTTCTTCAGCACCAAATACGCACATTAGAATGATTTTTGAAGGATCATGTGACACTGAAGACTGAAGTAATGGATGCTGAAATTTCAGCTTTCCATCACACAAATAAATTACATTTTACTAAAGAACACATTTTAATTATATTAGATTAGATTAATAAATTCTAATAATATTAAGCAATTTTACTGTGCTTTTGAGCAAATAAACAGCATTGGTCGCTATAAGAGAATTCTGAATGGTTGTGTAAAAAAATAAAAAGAATTCTAATAAAAAAAATGTATGCTGCACGATTTGGGAAAAATGTGCGATTGCGATTATTAAGGTCAAAATTGCGATTGCCATATGATATAAGTGGTTTGACTCAACTTGCTTGTTATCAAGGAAAATGCACACACAGATTACTAATAATGCTATACTAAAAGATACAGTATACTAGGGCTGGGCAATTAATCGAAAAGTAATCGAAATCGACATTCAGAACCTATAATCGATCACATTTTTCCAGGACGATTATTTCGATTACTTTCCCTTTAAAAACACTACTGCGTGTGGAGTCACGTGACCCGCGCCGTTACGTTACCCTGCGTTAACACCAGACGCGACTTGCGCAAATAAATCACGCCATTCATGCGTAGTTGGACGCTTGAACATTTTAAGTTTACTCGC
>JAUMHQ010000033.1:812228-823032 GCA_032361165.1 Enteromius paludinosus | reverse complement strand
ATGTTGTCTGGATTGCCACCAAAGTTCCTGATGTTTCTGTGTACCCAGGAGATAGCGGCGTGCTGATCCCACAGGCCGTAGTTTCCTGTCGAACAGGACATGCTCAGGTCATCATTTAAATACTAAAATCAATCAGTCCATATATACTGTACCTGTACAGACCAAAAGTTTGAATGGAACTTCTATCCAGCGATAGGGAATGTTCTGGCAAATATTTCTTAAAACTGTTAGAAAATATTTTTCCGTATAAGTTAATAGAACATTCATTCATAGTTTTTAATCTAGTCTTTGATCATGTAGTCATTATGGCAAATTATAACAATATTTATGTGCCATTAATGGGGAAGGAAGTACTTTTTTATGTGTTTGTTAGAACCTGAGAGTACATGTAAACATTGTAGTTAGACATTGTAGTTTAATTAGGAACCAGTTAAATCCATTTTCCCAGACCAAATAAATTTCATTTTGTGTTTTATGATTAATACAAATACAAAATATTGCTTATTTATTGTGAAGAAAGATGCTTCTTTTGCATGCATTACGAAAAGTTTTTTTTTCCCTGTATGACATCTCAGAGGGTGGTATTCCCTGTATGGGCTTTTTTCCAGGAAAAATGTATTTACAGTACAAATTAATCAGAGCAAGAGCAAGGGCATTCCACTCCACAACATGTGTTTGATCATGCCCATCTACCAAGAAGGCTTAATTATTATAGAGGAGAGATAAGTCAATAGTTATGTTGATTAAAGACCACATGGGATGATTGCATCCTGAGCAAATGGTCACCGATTGTAGAATGGAAGCGGGTGTGGGACACTGAGAACCATCTCAGACAAAGAGGTGTTAGAACATGCAGATCACAGCTGGTACAATAGGAGCTTCTTCATTTACATTAGGGGTAGTAAATATGAACTGTATAAAAGGTTTGAACAAAGGATGTTCTGGGTTCATTCTCACTCCGCTGAACCCAAGGTACTATTTGTGCTTTGTTACTGCTATACTGCAATAAACATCTTCATCAAGATCTTCGACGTCCTCTTCATATTTTTCTTACATTGTCCAAATATATATGGACCTGACTGTATATGGCTGGATTTAATTTTTAGCTGTAGTTAATTTAAGTTAATAAATCTTTTTTGTTCTTGTTTTATTTCTTTATTAACTAGTGAAAATGCTTGTCTTTAAATAAAAAAATAAATAAAAATTAATTATTTAGTTTCTATATTTGTCAAGTTTCTTACCAGGTGCATCAGCATCTCCGGTGCTGAGGAATCCCATGGACCCGACACGGTAGTTGAATGTCACCACGATGACATTTCCTCTGTCTGCGATCTCCTGTCCGTCGTACAGGTAGTTGTTCAAGAAGTTTGCACCCTGACCACCACCGAGCAGGAAGGCGCCACCATAGATGAACACCATAACAGGCAGATTTGTAGACACTGCCAAGAAGAAGGTGTCAACAGTGTCAAACCCAATTGACTTTAATTGTATTTTCTGTTCCTTTGAAGTACTGAAAGACACCAGAGTGAGTAAATGATGACAGGATAGTAATTCTGAAGTGAATTTTAGTTTTTTTTGTCTTGTGAATTAGAACAAGTTTGTATTACCAGTTCTGCCCTGAGGAACCCAGATGTTGAGGTAGAGACAGTCTTCACTGCCCCTGACATCAGTAGCGAGAAGATTGAGCTGCAAGCACCTCTTACTGTAGTCAGTGGCTTTCAGGACACCTGTGCAGGTACAGTAGAGTCAGCAGCAGTACACTGTCAATGCACTCACTTGTTTTAGACCCTAGCTGTGTCTGAAAACATCTAAACAGACAGGTTACTCACCGTCCCAGCCTGGGTGAGGAACAGGCTTCTCTAATCTGCCAGGTGGAGCGGCGAAGGGGATTCCCTTGAACACGTCCATATAGCGGAAGAGTCCCACTCTATAGCTCTCTCCCTGTACCATCCCTCCCTCGGTGTATACAGCTCCCAACTGTAACATGTTTACAGTTAATTTTGGTAGAAACTGCATTAGTCTATTTAGCATTTTAGGCGTTGTCTGCCAAATTTCATAGAATGCTTTTTACTATCTCCACTTTTGTTTTTTGTAAACAACAAAATGGGTGATAATGAAAAATGGGGAAAAAAGTTAAAATAGTTTAGATGGAAAAAATAATTAGATCGAAAAATTATATTACAACGAGGTTTAGTTGTCTTTCACATGAAAAAAATGTATCTTCGCTCACAAATAACAAATTCAAAGTTTCTTAGAATAATGCAAAATCATTAAAATATTATTTTTTCCTTCCGTTTCATCATTTTCATCTCTTAAGGGGCCCTGTGTAAAATTTTAAATAGATATAATTTTAGGTGATTGATTTATTTTGTAATATAATACTGAATAATAATTAAATTATGGAACTAAAATACCATAAACCCAATAAGCTGTAAAATATACAGAACACTTACAGAAGCTGCATTTGCTGTACCCAGAATGAGGGCAACAGAGATAAAAACTCCCAGCATCGCCGTCATCATCAGACAGTCGCTGCAAGTGTAGCACTGAAGGACGTTCTGCTTCTTATATACACAGGCCAAATCATATCTCTCGTAGAAGGTGTGCCAAAACCATATCTTAAAAGTACACAGTACCTGTATTCCCTAGACAGCATGTGTGCAGTTGTGTTAAACTCTCATGGACAATTTGTGTGGTGTTCATATGACGTTTTTTGTAATTTCAAAAACATTTTGCCATTACAGGTAGATATTTATGAATATAAAAAGTAATTGTGCAATTTAAAAGAAAATCAATTTAGCCAAAATCACCAGTAGTCGAATATATTTGCTGGATTCATTTTTAAAACTCAGTTTAAAGAAAAAATCACCTTAAATCTTGACTACTAAATAAATAAAAACTGATACACAATTAACACAGAAGTCTGGTTCTTAAAGCCTTTTGAGTGGATGGAGCTGCAACAATAAAATGTCACAAAACAACAAATTTATTACTATAGTATTATACTATATTATACATAATTATTAATTTTTGTAAATATTTTTTTAAATACATGTTGTATATTTAATAATAAGCAATGCATTGTTTATTGTGTTTTACCTGCCTGGTAAGCTCATTCCAGAGTTGAGGCACACACCAACCATCTCTCTCATGCAATATTTACAGTTTATCAGTAGGTGTGTAATCAAATTTAATCAATTTATGACATTGGAGATACTAGCACCGTGTACCACGCTGAGCTGAAACAATGAAGCAGCATTAAAAACATGTAGTGATCAACCTCGAATCAACAATAGTAAAAAGATATGGCCACAAATTTTACTTCTGTGCAATGACAGGCATGAGGATGGAATATATGTTACAAAACAGGTTTAAAGTTGTTGTGGTGCACTCTGGTGTCCCCCAAGGTTCAGTTTTGGGCCCGATACTTTTTATATCTTTGCTATAGGTCAACTTTTAAGTGGGTCTCAATGTTCACTTTTACGCAGATGACACTCAAATTTTACGTTCATTCAAAACCTCTTTTATTTCTCAATGTTTTACAGCGATAAAAAAAAGGATTTCTGAAGATTTTCTGTCTAAACAGTGATAAGACTGAAGTAATGCTTATTGGTTCACCTCACCATTTGCAAAGCGGAGTCCGTTAATTTACAGCTGGATGGCTCTCCCCTACAGTTCCAAACTAAACAAAAAAAATATTGGTGGGATATTTGACGCCAACTTGCATTTTGAACCTCATGTTCGTAATACAGTCAAAGCTTCCTTTTTCATCTCAAAATACATCCCATGTTCACTTTTTGTGTGGCTGTTTTCACGTCTTGATTATTGTAATGCTTTGCTGGCTGGAGTTTCTAAAGCAACACTAAGTAAATTACAGTTAGTACAAAATTCAGCTGCTAGAATACCACTGCAAGGGAGCACATTACACCTGTCTTGGTAAAATTGCACTGGTTTCCTGTTAGTTTTCGTATTGATTATAAAATACTCATGCTTACTTATAAAGCCTTGAATAATTTGGCTCCTCAATATTTGTCAGAGCTTTTAACACCCTATACTCCCACAGGTGTTCTGCACTTCTCTGAAGCAGATCTTTTAACTGTTCCAATGATCGGCTTTATTTTCATTGGCTCCTAAATTGTGGAATTCTCTCTCCTCTAAGATAAGGAATGCAGAATCCTTTACTGTTTTTAAATCATCTTAATCATCACAATCACTTACTTTTTTAGGTTAGCTTTTATGTGATCAATGTGATTACTTGCTGCGTTTTTATTTTAACTTTGTATTGAATGGTTGTTTGTATTGTCGGTACTTTTGTGTGTATCGTTTTATTTCATTTGTATAGATGTATGTAAAGCGCTTTAAGATCAAATTTAAAGGCGCTATATAAAATAAAGTTTATTATTATTATTATTATGGATTTTTATGATAAAAATGATCAATTAAAGATTAAACGGAAAAAAAAAAGATTGCACAACCACAAGTTAGGTGGCGATATGCATAAGTATGTAAATGACCTTTGAACAGAAGAAGAAAGAAACAGAATGGAGCGATTTTCTTAGCGTCAGTTTCCCTAGAGACTCGTCGCATTGTTGAGAAAGTCTTGTGTGTTTACCAGGAACATACTCTGTGTTGATTAAACTTACTTCCGGATTTTTTTCAGAATTAGTAAAGTTTGGGTCGATCAACTGCGTATTCAGGGTTTAGCATACAGTAAATGAACCTTGCTTTTTGGAACACCGCCCAGGAGAAGTTATTGTTTGGGGTAATGTGACCATGCCAAGGAACGGTCTCCACGGTTATCCATAAAAGTGCTATATGTAGTAGATTGTTCTGAGCTTATATGAATCATAGAAACTATGTTATGTTATTATGTTATAAATACTACACCACACTGCTGCTGTCGTCGACATTTTTTATTTTAAAGCTAATTAAAAAAGGTATACAATAAATAAAGTTTTGTTTTTAATGAAACGTATAGGCTACGTGCAAGCGTTGCATCATTTTTACATGAATCTACACCCCGCCTCCAGCAGCACCTTTGATGTAATGGCAAGATAATATGGAAAACATGACAGCTTGTTTTGATCATCACATATTTTGTTTATTGCATGAATCTTAGCATCGTATTCACTTGGCTACATATTTCTGTAGTCATGTTGGTAGAGCTCAGTTCTTTTGGACACCAGGGAAGCTGGAAAAGACGGTAGTCCAGTAGTAAACCAAACGTGTTCTCAACATCTGCTTCACACTGTCCCTGTTCATCTTGTTGTTGATATCCAGGTACTGATGACCACTGCTGGCAAACTCAGGCCAGGTTACAGGAACACTGGACTCACCTTTGTTAGGGTCACTGTAAAGGAGAAAGAAAGGCAGAAAATGAGGAGAGTTAGAAATAACATATAGGGTTAAAACAAAAAAATGTGTTAAAGGAGTAGTTCACCCAAAATCCATCCAAGTTGTAGAAAAGCTAGTTTCTTTATCAGAACAGACTTGCTCATCAATGAATACAACAGGCCAACATACAACAGTAATCTATAATAATGCATGTCCTAAAGCAACTGAAACGAAAACTGAATAAAAACTATATAGATTTAAAAAACTACTAAAAAGCTACTAATAAAGATGACAAAAATACACAACAAAATAACAAAAAACATGAACTGAAACTATATATATATATATATATATATATATATATATATACATATATAAATCGAAAATATAAAAACTAACAAAAATATAAAAAAAACTGAATTCCAGAAACAGGCCTAGTAGCATAGTATTCTAATATATATTTTCACAGTCGTTCCTACACATTAAAATAGGATTTAGCATTATAATTAATTATATTATTATAATTAATATTATAATATTGTAAGTATTATAATCTTTTTAAATACCCAGTTTGAGCAAAATTGGTCCAGTAGGATATCATGTATTTGGCAACATCCCGATGGCGAGGAAAGTAGCCCAGAGGAGTGGCGAAAGGCTTCCCAAACACATACTGAAGGTCATCAGCGTGATCGGCACCCATCCAGAGTGGGAAGACAGGTATGCGAGAGGGCTCAGTGAACAGGTACGAGTAGGTTCGTCCAGATCTAATGGGGAAGAAAATGTAGATTTTAATTTTTACTGTTCAGCTTCATTTTAGAGGTCAGTTAATGAGATGAGATCAGCTTACTTGGCATGGTCAGAGTGGAGGTACAGGGCCGCTTGGGATGGCACCAGGAATATGTAGTCCGTCTCCATGTCCACAATCGTTTTCTTAACGTCCGAATCACTAGGTTTGCTACCCCAGTTGACTGTGTACTCCTCATAAGTTGCAATACCAGCATCTAGTCCTCTAGATTCAGACAGAGCAACCGAGAGCTCCCTGACCTGCTCCCTGTTGGAAATCAATAGCATTTTAGAAATCATGACCATAAAGGCCCTTGTCAGTAATGTTCAAAATGTTTGGGATTGGTATGATGTTTAAGAAATAAATCAATACTTTTATTCAGCAAGAACACATTACATTAATCTGAAGTGAAGTGGAAACTCTCTTTCCAGTTTTTATGGGGTCTTAAAAAATTCAGATGACTCTTTAGTGAAGCACACTTACACAGGAGTGGACACCAGTGCGTTGTTGATGGAGGGGATGTCAAGGGTGGCAAAGATGTGGCCGTCCATGTCATTTACTCCAATGATGTAATCAATGTCAGCAGCATTCCCGAAAAGGGTTTCAGGCTCGGCAGGGAGGAAATCACCATCAATGACGGGCGACAGAGCCAAATTGTGTACAATGGGTTCTGAAAAAGATTTGATATTTCAACTTTGGATTACATTTACTTAAAACTAAAGCAATAAAATGGGTTTCATAACTTGAAATAAAATAGAGGTTAGCTGAAATAACGTAATGTGAGTTTAGACATTAAAAGGATGGACCTAAAAACTTTAATTTATTCACTGACGATGAGTAAACAATGATGCAATTTATTTAATATTGGTTGAACTATAGCTTTAAAAAACATGTCAAGGGCTAAAAACGCACAAGCAAGCACTCTAAATATTCTTACCAGATGCAGATGTACTGAACTTCACATTCCCAGCAAGAGTTACAGCCTTTGGATCGGTCCTCCTCAGACAAGCTGCCATCCCGCTATCAGTGGGACATCCTACCTTTTTTGCAATCTAAAGGTGTACAAAAAAAGAACTTACCCATACAGTTTTATAGACATAAGTATGAATTGTTCCCATGGTATGGTATCTATACATTAATTATTAACTAACGAAAAACATTGAAATCTTTGTGTGAAAAAGAACAGATGACTTTACTGAGTAAACACTAGCAAGTATATACTAAGGCTGGAAATGATAGTAAACAAAGTCCATGGGATTTTTTGAGCACTGTATATCAAATCTTATTCAATGTGGGACATTCATGAAGGTGAAACTCGCCTCCTCAGCATACTGTCGTGGATTTCTGTTAACAGCCCAGGGACAGAGAGCAACACCACTCTGTGAGATAGCTCTGCGGATCAGGCCCTTGTTTTTAGGGGAAAGAATCTGTGCAGGATGGGACATAGAGAAATTAGACACTATATTACTTAAAACATGCTCAGCATGCAGCCATAACAATTCACAAAGACTTCAAATATAATACATAGGTATGTGAGTAAAATGCAGCACCTGGAAGTTGACACTGGCGGCTCCTGCTGACTCGCCGAAGATGGTGATGTTGTCTGGATTGCCACCAAAGTTCCTGATGTTTCTGTGTACCCAGGAGATAGCGGCGTGCTGATCCCACAGGCCGTAGTTTCCTGTCGAACAGGACATGCTCAGGTCTTCATTTAAATACTGCAGTAACGTTCTCAGAACTTCTGGCAAGGTTCTCTCAAAGTTGTGAATATAAAAGTTAAGTTATTGGATCTTTCATCATGTTTTTAAAATGTTGGCATGTTTTGAGAGAAGGTTAGTTGTGTGATGGAATTAATATGAGGCAGGAGCTTTGGTGAAGATTACCTGAAAAAATGTAATACTCTTTATTGGAGGAAAATTTATATTTGATTGTTTTCACATTCTCTTGTAAATTTTCTAAAAAAAAGAAAATTCTGTCATCGTTTACTCACCCTTGAATAGTTCCAAATCTGTATAAATCTCTTAGTCCTTTGTGTTTTGAAGATAATTTGTAAGCAGGCCATTTTGGGTCACCATTGACTTCCATAGCATTCTTTTTTTACTATGTACGTCAATGGTGACCCAAAACAGCCTGCTTACAAACTTTAACTATTTACCCTATTTATATATTGTATTAGATCTGTAGGACTCTTATTCAAATGAAATCTTTTACAGAGTTTCCTACCAGGTACGTTAGAATCTCCGGTGCTGAGGAATCCCATGGACCCGACACGGTAGTTGAATGTCACCACAATGACATTTCCTCTGTCTGCGATCTCCTGTCCGTCGTACAGGTAGTTGTCCAAGAAGTTTGCACCCTGACCACCACCGAGCAGGAAGCCACCACCATAGATGAACACCATAACAGGCAGATTTGTAGACACTGCAAAGAAGATGTCAAACCACACCACGTTTGAATATCAAATCCAATTTTTTTCCATTAAACACTGGGCCCAATTGACTTCCAACTATGGATATAAAAATACTTTTTTTGTTCATCTAAAGTTTGGAATGGCATAAGATTGTGTAAATAAGTACATGATTGCAGTTTTTAAGCGAATTATCCCTTAAATGTTTGGTTTCCATATTGTATCAAGTTTGCATTACCAGAGCTTCCCTGAGGAACCCAGATGTTGAGGTAGAGACAGTCTTCACTGCCCACGACATCAGTAGCGAGAAGATTGAGCTGCAAGCACCTCTTACTGTAGTCAGTGGCTTTCAGGACACCTGTGCAGGTACAGTAGAGTCAGCAGCAGTACACTGTCAATGCACTCACTTGTTTTAGACCCTAGCTGTGTCTGAAAACATCTAAACAGACAGGTTACTCACCGTCCCAGCCTGGGTGAGGAACAGGCTTCTCTAATCTGCCAGGTGGAGCGGCGAAGGGGATTCCCTTGAACACGTCCATATAGCGGAAGAGTCCCACACTGCGACTCTTTCCCTGTACCATCCCTCCCTCGGTTTGCACAGCTCCCAACTGCAACACGTTCACAGTTCATTTTTGTTGGAAATTGCATTACAGCATATTTAGCATTTTGGTGTTTGACTAAAAATGATGGCATATACAAATAATTTTACCAAGTTAAAATCATTTTTTAAATAATTTGTATATTCCCATGAGAAACATATGTATATCATATGTATATCAATGTACTGCATAGGATAAAAAGATTTTTAAAAGCCATGGATATGATGTCTTTCCTTCTCTTTTAGTTGCCTGGGCCCTGGGCTTTGAGGGGTCCTGCATCGGGTAAGGATGTCCCCAGTATGCGACTATCCGAACAGCAGCATATTTTGTGTTTGCTTTGAAGGGACCAAGTATTCTTACATGCAGTGTTGAGTAATGCATCACGGATACATCCTCTCATTATAACAAAGGGTAAATAAGAGATTGACTCTGCAGTGTACAGACCTACTGGCAGCTTTAGTTAGATTTTTTAATTTCCCTATTATGGGTAGTGAAACGCTTGGTGTGAACGGGCCTTAATGGTTAATAAATCAGCGTTTGTGATCGCAGTGCTGCTTTGTGTACAGCGTCACCTGGGAAGAAGCTATTTTTAACACTCCAAAAGGACATCTACGGGTAAAAGAATGTATTTGCATTTTCATTCAGACTTCTCGACTGTCAGAAAAAGATCAGCAAGTGGGTGGGCAATATGCTAATGTTTCATGTTAACGTCAATAATCTTGGCATTCTTTTAAAAATGACTCGTTTCAATAATACAGAGTCGACTCTTTCTTTTTAGTACTATATTCAAATTGTTACATCAACACGAATTTATTAATTTAACTGACACTTCCATCATGTCTAAACCTCATTAAACATCTGACAAGTGTCTCACAATTGCTCCTAATGAAAAATATCATTTTAAATGAATTTGTATCATGACTTACAGAAGCTGCATTTGCTGTGCCCAGCATGAGGGCAACAGAGATGAAAACTCCCAGCATCGCCGTCATCATCGGTCGCTGCAAGTGTAGCACTGAAGGACTCTCTGCTGCTTTTATAAACAGGCCAAATCATATCTCTCGTTCAAGGTGCGCCAAAGCCGTATCTTTAAAGTACACAGTCCCTGTATTAATGTATTAACTTGACAACATATGTGCAGTAGTGTTAAACTCTCATGGAAAATTTGTGTGGAGTAATCTCAAAAACACATTTTTCCATTACAAAGAAGTTTATGAATGGTAAAAGTATTTGTGCCGTCTCGCAGGATAATTTCTCAAAGACTTTCTCAAAGTCAATTCACCATTTGCTAAAATGACATTATTGGATTCACTTTTGAAAATATCTACTTTCTCTTCAAACTTGCCTTGAAGTGTCGACAACAAAATATAACATTTATTATTTAAAGAGACAGTAAAGCTTAATTTTCAGTGTGATTACTCCAGTCTTCAGTGTCACGTGCTCCTTCAGAAATCATTCCAATATGCTGATTTGCTAAGTTAATATTTTTGTGGAAACTGATGCATTTTTATGAGTATTTGTTGAATATAAAGTTCATAAGAACAGCATTTAATTGATATAGGAATCTTTTTGCAACAATGTATGTTTTTGCTCATCTGTTTTTAATGATCAATTTAATGCATCCTTGCTAAATATATATATATATATATATATATTTTTTTTTTTTTTTTTCTAAAACCA
>JAUMHQ010000033.1:766107-776281 GCA_032361165.1 Enteromius paludinosus | reverse complement strand
TTATATGATATTCTAAAATGCATGTTTGAACTGCTTCTACTGAATATATCTTGTTCTTTCATATCTTAAAATTTTGTTAGTGCTGTCAAATGAATTAATCGCATCCAAAATAAAGTTTTTTCTTTACATAAGATATGTGTGTGAAATGTGTATATTTATTACGTATAAATAAATAAACACATGCATGATGCTTGTATATATTTAAGAGAAATATATATATATATATATTTATATATGTGTGTGTGTCTTTATATATATATATAACAAATATACACAGTAAATATATATATATATATAAATATTATAATATGTATATATTATAATGATGATAATTTAAAAAAACTAATCGTAATGTTGTGCCCTGGGTTAGTGGTTATATAGATAAGGTGCACAAGGTTGTCAGTGAAGTTTTTCTTCATGATTGTTTTTCTTCATAGAGCAACAATTCTCAGCTTCACCTGTTTTTCAGTTGTGAGTTTGTTGTGGCGTATTGATTTTAGAGTGCTTTTATATTGGCAGCCCCAATTTTCCACCAGTTTCATGAGTCAAGATCCCCAATTATCTGATCAGCAACTACACCAGTGTATAAATCTCTCCCACAGGTGTGTCAGGCTTCAAATAACATGAACTCATCGTCAGAGCCTTCAGGCAATGAAGCAGGCACATATAGCGTGGAAGACATTTACTAATATTAAACTCGGGCCTGTGGCCGCCTGAACAGACAGAGCTGGGGGGAGGAGATCTTGTAGTAATTTCACATGTCATGGGTATAGATGTGTCCAATGGAGTGAATTTATTATTTGGTTCAATTACCTGTGCACTGTAACCTATGTGATTTACTACGACACTGCTGGCTGTGGCCATAAATCATTCCTGTGAGCCACAGACCTCCGCTGAAACCAGCCAGCGCAGGTGTCATCTGTATACCAGCCTGGAAATATACAAACCGTCTGACCATTAAAACCTAACACTAAGGCTTTATTAAGCAGTCTGGATGACTGGGCCATTGCTTTGGTTGTTTGTTCCCATATTGTTTTTTAACTGGTTTATGAGCATTGATTAATGGGAAAGGTCAGCTTCATATAATAAAGCTTCACATAAATAATGCTCAAATTAATTATTGCTTTGGCAAGCATCCATATAACAATTGATCATAAAATTCACATTTTAAGCCGTTGTAGTGTTGTTTTCCTATTGAATGTGCCACATTTGTTGTCTTTCCCAGTTTAAGCCGTTTATGTTCCTCTTTATGTGTTTCCTAGGCTGTATCTGACCGATCAGCAAACTTCGAGCAATTCAGCATTACTTCTGTGCTACAGGCCCTCATGATATTGATAGTACTTTATGTACTCTGTAATAGCCATAATAAATTTTGTACAGTGTAATAGGACTCACAAACTCAGACAGACTAATGTTCAATTGGTCCTGAACTGAACCGAGGCACAGAGGCTATTTTAGATTACTCAGTGTGAGCACAGAGAGAACTGACCATTTGTCAGGATAACCTCCTTTGAACTTTCTGAAAAGGCTTGAAAAGAGTTGCACGCAGAATACTGATTCATTTTAGGGAGTTAATTTAATTGGATGGATTATTTTTTGAACTGCCTCGTTTGAATCATTAAACTGAATTTCCATATTTCTGTGTGATGATTTTAATTTAATTTATTTTTATTATTATTTTATTTGATATAAATCCAATGTTTTGTATTTAATTAAAATTATTATTTACTTATTATTATTAAAATTATTGTTTTTTTTAGATATTTATTTCATTAAATACTGCTCTTTATTCGAATATTTCTCAATATTTCTAGTCATAAGAAACACGTCTTGTGGATTTTCTTGTGCAGCAAGTCAATGCAAAAATTAAAAATGCATATAGCCCTGCCCACAAACTCACAGTATTAGCTGTCGTTCACTCAAATAAAAATATTTAAACCAGCGCTGTCAAACGATTAATTGCGATTAATCGCATCCAAAATAAATATAATGTGTTTATATACATAATATATGAGTGTGTACTGTGTATGTTTATTGTTTATAAATACACACCCATACAGTATATATATTGAAAATATTTAGATGTATTTACATGTATATATTTATATTACCATAATTTATATTAATATATAAATATGATATACACAGAACACAAGCATATACTATGTAAATAAAACCTTTTATTTTGGATGCTATTTATCGCGATTAATCGTTCGACAGCAGTAATTTAAACATACTGTAACAAAAATGTCATACATCACCATTTAAAACCCTACATATTCCCAACAAGGCTCAGAAGTTGCATTGAATTTCATCTAAATGAGCAGGGTGTCTACTTCAGCTCCTATACAATAGCGATTGGCGTCTGTCCTCACAGGTGAGTGTGCATGTCTGGTCTCCTGCACACTTTAGTGTGGTTTATACGCAAGACGAGATTACTTTCACATACGTACTGAGTTACAGTCATGAACCTGGCAACCACGTAACCATACACTGCCCAGAATACTCCCCCTATCATTAGGACACATTGAAGTGCACTAAGTGGTGTCGTGTTGTAATGCCAGTGCTAGTTCATTGTGGTCATCTTTTAGCGTGGTAACTATTCCGGTTGAGATGTATAGAGTTGAACAACTAGTATAGCCTTTCACCTTTGCCCTGACCTGGTCTTTTCAATCTCGGTCTCAATGGCTATCGAATGGACTAAGATGAAGCCACAATGGCTGATTGGAGCTTGAGAGCCCGTTGATATGAGTCCATGAGTTGATGGTGGATCAGATAAAGCCTGTCTCCCACTTTCTCCTCATACCTCGGTGGGGGGCACTGAAACTAGACCCCCGGACATGCACCGGAGGAGCTGGAGATATGAGGCTCATTGTTCAAAGAGAGTAGAAGGGTTTATCTTCAGTTGGAATGGCGACCGTGTTGGTTTTGCTTGAGTATTTAATCAGACAGGTCTTCAGCACCAACATCAGCGCCCTCGGTTTTAACCTTGTGTTATCTTAAACAAACTTTAAGATTAGAAAGTTTTTCATTGATGTTTGTGGTTAATGATGATAATGGAGCAGTTGTGTTTCTAATAAGTCAGCACTCTGTAATAATGTCCAAGTATGTTGTCCTGAGATGTTTACAATGGCTCTTTAACGATCTCTGTGTAGTGTAAAGTAAAGTATTTATTTGATAAAGCACAAAAGTGCTGAATAAACCAGTCAGACTTAGTACACACAGTGGTCTCGTATAACTCACTCACTGTATTTTTAAACAATAATTCAATTTTTCTTTCTTTCTTTCTTGCTTTCCGAAGAAAAACGAAAACCCTTTTGATAACTTTACCTACTGTAAAACCTTTATTAATTGCATACTGCAACATAAAGGGTTATTAAATGTTATAATGCATTATGATTACTCATAAAATGTGTTGTGATACATTATATCTTGCTGTAAATAATTAGAACCAAATTGAACATGCATAGTACAACAATGAATTGATAAGTGTTATAAAGTAATAACTGTGGTTATAATAGTTCATCCAAGTGTACAATGCAATATAAAGTTCATAAGGCATAATTAATGCATCAAGGCCCGGTTTCACAAACGGGGCTTAGCTTAAGCCAGGACTAGGCATTAGTTAAATTAAGATATTTAAGCAACTTTTACAAAAATGCATTACAGGTGTGCATCTTAACACAGAACAATGACACTGACAAGATATGTCAGAGCAAGATATTTTCATCTGAGACAGCTCAAACATGCAGTTTAGTCTGGGACTAGCTTAAGCCTTATCTGTGAAACTGGGGGCAAAACTGCTATTATTATCCACTATAGATAAAGGCTTTATGCAAAGTGTTACCACACTTTTAAAGGGTAATACATTCCCAAATATATATGGAGAAAACACAATTTCCACTGATAACCAGTGTTGGGTAGTTACTGATTACTCCTTTTAAAAGTAATCATGGTACTGTTCTTATTACTTTATTTCAAAAGTAATTAGTAATTAGTTACAACATTTTTTGAAAATCCAGCATACACCCTCCTAATAAATATTTGTTATAACACAATATGTAAATGCATAATGAATCTTCCATAATGTCTGTAATCCGTGTGTTAAAATGAGAGGATTCGTGAGCACGCACATTTTAGCAATAGATATTTTATGCTTAAATATTTCAATTTTGCGGGTGTCCCGTAAATAATTTTATGCTCCTGCATCCAGCTCGCACGAGTGTCTACATGCAAAACACACACATACACACGTTGGTTTTTATGATTTAGGGGGACTCTCCATAGGCGTTGTGATGAAGAAGCACTTGAGTCGTCAGGATCCATTTGCAGCTTTTAATAACAGTAGAATGGTCAGACAGGCAAAGACAGGTACACGGCAGACAGTATCAACAAGGGCTAGGCAGTAAATCGAAATCGAGGGACAGGCAGAAAGTTCAGGGCAGGCAGCAGTGATCAACAATCCAATAAACAGGCAGAATGAGTCGGGGCAGGCAGAAAGAATCAGAGTCCGTATAAACAATCCAAATGGATTGTGCATCCGCACGCTGCTTTTATAGGCCAGTAAATGCCAAACACCTGGTAGTGAAATCAGCCCAGGTGCGTGGGTCAAAAGAGTCCGGGGGGAAACGTCAATACCCAGGTGAAGGTTCCCGCTGTAGTGAACCAGAGAGCGCCACAGAGGCGCGACTGGTGACAGGCGTAATTGTTTGTATGCTGTACAAACTTTATGTGGTGTTGCCCTACACTGACCCTACACCTAAACCTACCCCTTACAGGAAACTATGTGCATTTTTAGATTGGCTTTAGAAGTAATACCTACAGTATGTCATACTCATTATACAAATTTGTGTCCTCATAAACCACATAAACATGCACACAAACGTCTACCCTCGTCTGCGCCGCTCTACACCCTTTTTACAATCTACATTATAAAACACTGCGTTCTGTCAGCAAAGTAATGCAACAGTAACGCATAGCAACCTTGGCTTAGTAACTACACTGTACTTACTGTTTTGGAAATTATAACGCACTAAATTACCCCGTTACTAAAAAAGTTACTGCCCAACACTGCTGATAACTAATCAAAGAATATAAGAACAAACTAAAAAAAGTGTTTCCTGGATTTATGTTGTCTCTTAGAAAAATAGAAATATCCTTGAAAAGATTTGTTCAAAAGTTTGACCGACAAGTCTCTCTGGAGTAGGGGCCGCTTTTCTCTACTTCTCTTGTTAGAGCTCCTGGGCCTGTTGAAGCTCTCTATTGTTTGTCAGAAAGAGAGAGAGGTGGGTGTACTCTTTTCCCCTCCCCTTCGGCTCTTTCTTCCCCTCCTCCTCGGTCCTCACTATGGACCATCAAGTCTGCAGGCCCATAGTCTCCTGGAAGACCTGCTCCTCTTCCAGTCTTTCCCACTTCTGAGGCCTCTTTTCTGGAACGGATAATGGAGGTGGTGCGTCAGGTTGGACATCAGCTATCTCCATTTGGCATATCCGAGTGTCTGCCAGGTAATTCTGCTGTTAAATTGTGTACAGTGCTTTTGAGATGCTGGAACGGTTTACTAAATTTGCTACAAGTATCATAATTTGCATTCACATGGAGTGTGACAACATAAATAATTTAGGCCAGTCATTTTCTATAAACTGAAGATTAATTTGAGTGCTCACAGATGCCAGAGCAGTTTTATTTGTAGCGATAAGGACATTCGGGCCTTTTGCGTCTGTCTGAGTGGGACATTATTTATGAGTTTAGACAATTTCATGAACAATTAGTCTCTGCTTTCTTTCACGCTTCCCTTTCCTCAAAACAGTCCCAGTTTCTGTGTTTCTTCATCACGATGTTCTCAGATGTGTTGATGGATCTCAGCTGTCTCTGAGAACCTCAGATGCTCTCTGTGAAGCATGTATTGTGCAACCCATTAATATTTGCTTGATATCTCCACGAATAGTTCTCAGCGGCTCCCTTTAGGCTTTTAAAATCTCTTCATGGTAGCTGAGAGGAGTTCAAGTTCAACCAGGATGTATGAAATATGTTATGTCTATCCTGTGCAAACAATGCTATACAGCAATTGTCCTTTTTCCTGCCAACTCCTTGCGCTTCCTCCTTAGTGTGCTGTGAGCATCTAAATTAAACATTTGTGGTGTTTCATTATGCAGTTTTGAGAGGGACATAAGAAAGTAAATCATTATCTGTATCTTTGCATTGTTGGTGAAACCACAAAATAATTCCCATGTAACAATGGGCTTATTTATGTGGCTGTTTTGTTAATAAAATGGCTGTTGATCTTTGGGATTAGTGAAGGCAATGATGGGAAGGCACATAATGGAGCGTTTAAGGGTGAGGGGGCGTTTCTGGAGAAGGTATGTGACAGTAATTGCTGCTCACTATAACCCTTTTGTTTGGTTCCACCTGGTTTGGGCCGTCTTATAGCTCAGGTCACTCATTAAAGAGCAGACGAGATCATATTTGACGAGACGCTGAACCATAGACATGCACTACATAACAAAATATATACATGCCATCACGTTTAGTAGAACACCATTTTAGTCTTTCCTTTAGAGTCTCTCACGCTCACCAAGGCTGCATTTATGTAATTTTAAAAAATACAATAAAAATGGTAAAATTGTGAAATATTATTACAATTTGAAATAAATGTATTGTGTTTGAATATATTTGAAAATACAATATATTCTTGTGATGCAAAGCTGCATTTTCTGCATAGTATTCAGTGTCAGGAATCATTCTAGTACGCTGATTTGCTGCTCAAGAAACATTTCTTGTTATCATGATTCTTGGAAACTGTTGTGCTGCTTATTATTTTTGTGTAACCACCATCCATGGCTTTTTTGTCATTTAAAAATGTCATTTAAATGATCCATTTAATGCATCCTTGCTAAATAAAAAATACAAAAATACTACATTTAAACTTTTAAATAGTAGAGTAAATATAAAATGAGTGAAATCTAAATAATGCATTATATTTATCAACATTGTCAGCATTTTCCACCATCTTGTATAGATGTCATCTGCTTTTTGTTATGCATTACTGAATTGTATTCTAAGGGAGTACTGTAATGCTCCTTTAAAAATGTGATCTATTCTGGAGGAGTGTTCAGATTTTGGCGCAGATCCTCTGTCCAGAGCCTCAGGTCTCATTGCTTTTGTTATTCCCATGAAACTGCACTCTGCTTCCTGTCAGAGTCCTGTGGCGTGACAGGTTGTCTAGTCGCTTCTGAAGAGCCCGTCTGCCCATCGCTCCATGCCATCAGTGGCAGATGGTGTGGGTTTTGAGTTGTTAAAGTCTCAGGGTACCTCAAACACAGACACTGACCCAGAGACTGTCTGACTGCAGCTCCGACCCTTTTATTTCACTGCAGTCAGAGCCAGACTCTTAAAGACTTTAATTAGAGGACTGTGATGGAAGACTTCCCTTTTCCTTTGATCCAATATTAACATAAAAAAACACCTATTATCATCTATTATTTTTAAATATGACCCTGCACACACACACTTTTATATATGTACAGTATTTATATGTCGATTTCGCTGCCTTCTGCCAAAAGTGTTATTTGTAAAGGTCAGTAGATTAAGGATGGGAATGGAGAAACTTCTCACAGTGGACAACAGAATAGCACCATTTACTTGGGAGATTGAAAACACCACCTATGGAGATATAATCCTGTTTATTGGTCAAATCTCCTGACAAGCATGAAGTCTCCCTGCTATCTTTCTCTTTTATCGTAGTACTTGGTTTATCTCCTGTTATGTTTTCCCAGAGAGAAGTGTGAGATTGACATAGTGCCTTTGATTGGATTTACTGACGGAAACAATGGCTTTTGTTATCTGTGCAGCTGATTGGTGGAGAGCAGGGACTGTGATTAGCCAATCATTCACATTATCTGACCTACATATACCTACAAATCAGTTTACTCACCTTTGGCAAGAGTGAATATAAACCATGTGGTTCACAAGATAATATTTTTTCTTTTATGATACAGTATATCTTGATTGCCCAAGTGTCAATTCAGTAATCAGTATCAAAGTGCCGCCACACAAGCAAAATTACCTGTGATCCTGGACAACAATAAAATAATCATTTTACAACAATAAAATAAAAGTAATAATAATAATAATTAAAATAAAATTATTTAATACCGATATTTGTGTGTGTGTGTGTGTATATATATAAATATATATTGTTTTTAACTATTTAAATCAAAATATATTTAATGTAATTAAATGGGTCATCTATGGATTTTAAAATAAATGTTTATTTGTTATAATTATTTAGTCATATTAATATTAAATAATTAGAAATTGACCAAGCAGGACTGCTTTGAACCTGCAGTGATTTTGTACAACAGGATATGTATTCAAATAAAATATATTTATTTATATACAATATTTTTTGTTTATATATTTTCTATTTTGTTAAAGTAATATTTAATAAAATGTACTTGGTTATTTATTATTATTTATCATACTTTATTATTCATAAAATGCGTTATATAGTGATTTTTTTCAATCATATTAATCATATTCACATTAATGAACTAGACTTATGCAGTGTGATCTAATGTTACACTTTAGTGCTTTAGTGTTTTTGAATAAATATAAACTGATAATTGTGCAATGTTTTTTTTAATTATTAAAATATTAATTATAATTTATTAAATTCTTAATTATTTTTATTACATTCATCTTGTGTATAATTATATAATTTACATTTTATGTTTGTAATTATGTAATCATATTCAGGTCAATTTCTTATTGATATTATTGCAAAAATCAATAAATAATAATAATGTTTAATCATTTAAAATTGTTAAGATATGTATATGAATGGACGTCTAGTGTGACCTCACCTTTAGAAAAAAAAACGTATTTAGTTTACATACACTGAGGATGTTTATGCCATGTCTGTTCAGCTGCTAGATCAAAAATGGATGCACTAACTCTCTCAATCATTCATAATAAAAAGCACAGAGTCAAATGCTTTGCATGTTAATCGAGTTCTGGATTTATTCCATGACTTTCTAAGATCTGGTTTCCAAATAGCTGTTATCTTCTGACAGCTGCTTGGGCTGCTGCACAGGCAATCCATCAAATTCCCATCAATTATGTTTCATATTTATCACAACGGTGAGTCCAAATCTGCTTTATTCACTTTCGTCAGCTATCGCAAGAAGAGGGTGGTCTCTGCGCTCAAACGATAAGCTTTCCAAATCACAACCTGTTGTTCTTTTTTCCTAATTAAATGTGGTTATTATTAGACATTCTACACGCAGTAAGCAATGAAATAGTTTTATGAGCTTTGACTAATGGAGACGTGTTTACTGCGTAAGCCCTGACATGGGTGATAAATCCAAGTTAAGATTGTTAGCCCCGAACACAACAGACTGTTTGTGAGTTTGTCTAATCCTTCATTCCGCTCCTTATCAAGACTGTTTCACGAAGGTCATGATCTGCAACTGCAGTAGCTGAGATCCAATGACGTTATGCTGAATAATCTATTGCGATATGATATCGGTATAACAGTCGCTGGACTCAGAGCTCAGCTTTTCACGCAACAGCATCAATCATTCATGCCACATTAGCGCTAGGAGTCCCTTAGAGCTCGTAAGTACTGCTGTAGGACTGAGACTTGGAAAGAAAGAGCAGAGAAGGTGTAATATGTTTTGTTTGCGGGAGTCATGGAACCAAGGCTCAATGGAACATACTAGGAAATGACTGTAAGCAATCCACCTCATTCCTTTGCCACGGCAACAGAGGTGATTCCCTGACAACAGACAACAGTAAACAGTATCAAGCAACCCCCTGCAGAACTAGTAAAGACCATAGACATGTATAGATGCCCCGTTGGACCGCTCCAAGCATGTAAATGCAGCCGCCATGTTGGAACTGTGCCATTCACCGTTCACACAGAGCCGTTGAGCCATTCTGTGCAGGTTTGTGGCATCTTTTGAATATTCAGTGATTACTATGGTGAATGACGTCAAGTCAGACTGCTACAATATGGCGGACAACTTACGTATCTATGGTAAAGACTATACAGGTCCTTTTTGCATATTGTGATGAAGTTAATTATTATCTGTAATGTAACTGTCCAGAAGGCCATCATTGACACCCTCAAGCAAGAGGGTAAGACACAGAAAGACATTTCTGAACGAATAGGCTG
>JAUMHQ010000033.1:679763-690179 GCA_032361165.1 Enteromius paludinosus | reverse complement strand
ATTCGTCGGTCACCGACGTGACGTCTCCGTTCCCTTCTTCAGGGAACGAGGGTTACAATACGTAACCGAGACGTTCTCACTAGTGCTGCATCTCGCCCAGTTGAGCTACAGGTGTTCCATCCTCCTCGCTTTCGGGATCCTTACCAAGAGAAGTTAAATCGTATATATGTCCTGTGCGAGCACTGGACATGTACATGCACAGGGCAGCCTTGTGGAGAAAGTCTGACCAGTTACTGGTGTGTGTCGGTCCACCAAAAAGGGGTCAGCCCACTTCTAAGCGGACTATTAGTAGTTGGATTGTCGAGACAATCACAATGTGTTATGAGGCTTCGAATCTCCCCTCGCCGATGGGAGTCAAAGCTCACTCCACAAGAAGTATGGCAGCTTCAAAGGCCTATTTAGCAGGTGTCCCTATCGAGGACAATTGTAGTGCCGCGGGTTGGTCAACCCCCTCCATGTTTGTCCGCTACTACGGTCTGGACATTCGGATCACCCTTGGATCATCAGCCCCCACGTCACGACACAGGGCAGGGTCTTGGAGTTATGGAGACATTGGTAGATCATTCACATAGCATCTCTGGACGCAGTTAGAGTTCCAGAGAAAGAACAGAATGGTTATGTATATAACCATTTTCTTCAAGGGAACGAACATTGCATCTTGGCACCATACCTCCTGCGCCCCGCAGCAGTTCTTCACAGCTGACGCTGGCAGGCACCGTGTGCCCTATATAGCTTCCTGGTCTGACGTCACCGCCCTGACATTGCGCCCATTCATTGGTTGTTGACAAAGCAAATTCATAGGCGCCACACATGAAGGCGTTCCCATTACGTCTCCGGACACAGTGTTTGTTCCCTTGAAGAACATGGTTATATACATAACCTTTCTGTTCGTGCTCTTTTGCAGGTAATGTTTATTTTTTTCAAATTTAATTGCTAATTATTCATTCAAATCACAATTTTGTCTGTACCTGAGTAACCCCTCAACTCCGTTACACAAATGATCCCACCCCCATAAATACCATGGTGTGATCCAGAATTCGATAAACATCAAGAAGTGACATCACTGAAGTCTTTTGGACAACAGGACCACAGAGACAGGCAAGATGCTCCCATTTTTTCCTTTATTTTAGTCATTTATCTTGTGATATTGTGGTCGTCAAACTCAATGACTCAACACCTTAACATGAAAAAAAGATAGAAAACTATTACTTATGTTATTTATTGTAACTATTATAATTATTAATAGTAATTATTGTTATTTCATAAATATACGGTGATTATATGGTGATTTCATGCATGCCATGTGCTCTCTGTTTGGTATTCACTACATTAAGCAGTGGCCATTTTGTGCAAAAATCTCAACCCCATCAAACACAGATTTTAATACTTTGGTTGTTAAGTTAATTCAATTATTTAAATTAATTATTATTATATTCAATCAACATTCTTATACTGCATGTATGCTGAATGTGTTTTATGTTCTATGTTAAGTATGCAAGTAAGATGGCACCAACAACAGCAGCAGAAAGGGAAAGGAAGTATCGGCAAAGCCTTAAAGCTGATCCTGAAAGAAGGGAGAGATACCTGCAGAGTGAGCGTGAGAGATGTAGAACGAATCACAGCACAGCAATTCGTACATATTTTACAAGGTGGCTAATTCGTACAAGCTCACTCGTACAAATTCATGTGATTTCTTCTAAATCATACATATTTTACGAGTTGCCAATTTGTATGAATTTGTACAAATTACCTAAACCTAACCCTACCCCTAAACCTACCCATCACAGGGTTTCAGACAAACTGTACAAAATCGTGAGACTGTGTTGGCCTAGACCCACTTTTTGAGCAATTCATTTGTGTCTAAAATATTGAGCGCTATCATATTATCATTGGTTTTGATTACATTTCTTAGTTAAACAATTTTTTTTTATAAAAAATGACAAGATTTAGTTCACTCATTAGTTACATTTCAGGATTTAAGAGGGTAAAAATGTGTAATTTTATGTCATTTTTCTATTTAAAATTATTGAATTAGTATGGGGGACATTTGATTAATCTAAACAATTCTTCAACGGGGTTGAAGAATTACAGTCACTACATCTTGAACATATGATAAATAATAAAATAAAAACTAATGCCTGAGATGGGAAAATTCATTTTTCTGAAAGTTAAATATATCCTTAATATGTGGGATATACATACAAATGATACATGAAAATGAAAATATCCAAGTCCAATTTTAACTATTCTTTTGGAATGACTCTATAAAGGTGTTGGGCTGGTATAAAAATTATCACAGTATATTTGATATCCAGATCCCAATAACTCCTTTCTGACCAGCAACCTCACAGCATCGAATGAAAGTCCCTTTTCACTTACAACACTGGACTTTCGTGTGTAAATGTTGAAATCCATTGTGTAGCCACTACTTTCACACAACACACAGTTTTATTCACCACTCTGTTGGTTTATATTTTATGTACTGCTTCAGGGTTATTCTGGCTTTGGTGGTTACCATACACTTGTCCACAGAAAGGTTTTTGTCAGGGTGGTAGACAGCTTTGCAGGCTACATGTAAACTGTCATACAGATGGCCTATTCTATGCAGATAGTCATACTCATTTGTGCCTTTTTTTCTGTCATTGGCAGCATCTTCTACAGGGTCACTCAAATGCATGTTCCATGTGATGCTGAGGAACCGGTCTCTGGACATGACCTTTTGAGGATAGGGAACATGAAAGAGGGATTTGACATTCCAGTAATCTCTGAGCTTTGGAAGCTTTAGAAGGCCCATGTATAGCGTGGGACCAATGTATTTGCACATTTCTTTTTCTGTGACTTCAGTCCAGATGAGCAGTCAGACAGTTCTTCATCAGACGTGAATAGTACTGTACATTCCCCCTGACATATTGTGCTGTGTGACTGAGGAAAGATAGGAAAACTTCGTAAAAACTAAAAAATAAATAAATAAATAAAAACCTGTATTATTTTAACATGTCTGAAGAGTAAAAAAAAAGTTTTTATTTTAAATTTATTGCACAAAATGCACCTTCCCGGCTAGTGCATACTGTACCACACTCCAGGGTCTTCTTAGAAAGCAAGTACATGGAAAGGCAAGGGTTTGTGTAAAAGTTGTCCATAAACAATTGGTAACCACCACCAAGAAGAGACAAATCCAGGAGCTGCATAACCCAGTGGCCAGGGATGATTTGCCTTCATAAAGAAGTTCCATGTATAGTCACTTCCAGAATAAGAAAGTTTATAGCCCAACATTGTCGGCATGTCTTTTATGTACTCCTTGATTCTAATTTGTGCTTTTTGAAGCCACCATTCTTTCATCCACCACCAACTGCATGTCTGTATAGTTGTAGGTTTTGCATTCTGTGATGGCACTGTATAGGGGCTTGATTTTCTAAGTCCCCTTTTCTACTTCAATTTCGAAATCATCATCAGGATCACAATGATGGAGGTTCCAGGAAAGGGCCTGAAATCTGCACCTGGACATGATTTTGGGAAGGGCAAGCAGTATATTTCTTTGACAGACCAGTAATTGATGATGTTGTTGGAACCATAGAACTCCATGTAGACCACAAGCCCAATGTATAAATACAGTTCCTACACAGTCAGAGCCTCTGCTCTTATACTTGTTAAGGCGTTTGTATTCTTCACCATTGTGTTCACCACAAAGACGGAGAAGAAGAGCTGAAAGAGCTGCAGAGGGGAATAGATCCTGTCCAGTATAAGCTGTCCCTGCAGTCATTCTACCTTTCTGTGCCACTGCTGTCTGACATTACACTTGCTGCCCTTTTTGTCCCCACTTCACAAAATGAGACCTCCCTTTGTATGGTTTGCTGCAAGTTTTTTGTTTTACTGAATCACATGCAGAGTGTGTGGGGGTCGTGGAGGTCTGAGGTGTGCTGCTGGTGGATGGTGGGTATGGAAAATGCCAGTTAGTGGAACTGGAATCTAGTGAACTGTCAATTTCCATTTTTGAATCTTACGTTTATACCTAAACATTTTGTTGGCTCAATCGTGCTGCTTCTTCTCTATAAAGAATTTCAGTCAGGTTTCAGGCCCCATCGTAGCACAGAAAATGCACTTGTTAAAATTACCAATGACTTGCTCTAGCAATCAGCTTCAGCCATGGTCTGATGCAAAGTTTTACTTGATCTTAAAACTGCGTTCAAAACTATAGATCATGACATACTCATAGATCTACAAAACTATGTCACACTTTATATTAGGTAGCTTTAACTAATATGTACTTGTGAGTAAAATGTACGTATTGTGTTCATATTGTATCGCAAAACACTTTTGCTGCAATTGAGGTGGGATCTGGGTAAGGTTAGGGATAGGTTTGATGGTATGGGTAGGTTTAGAGGTGGGTTAAGATCAGTGGTTCTCAACCCTGGTCCTCACGCCCCCTGCTCTGCATATTTTGCATCTCTCACTTTGTTTACACACCTGATTTTGATAATCGGCTCATTAAAAAAGAGCTCCGTGCATGAGCTGTGTTTCCAATCGACATGGTCCCTACACAGTGTCCTTAAAGTTTACTTCGCTTTGGAACATTAATGGATTTGCACCGTAAATAAGTGAATACGGTTTAAATCACGTCTCGCACACACTGTGCTAGATCAGTCGTCATCCTCTCCTCACGCCCTAACCTCCCCCCACCCCACTGTGCGCATTTTGTATGTTTCTCTAGTAATTTGTTCCGTTCTAACGTATGCACACTGCGAAGTGGACATTACCGAATATTCCTCCATGAATTTATACGTTCCATTCAAAGTGCATTTAAGTGTGCGAGGCGTAATTTAAATTGTATTCACTTATTTACGGTGCAAATCCATGAATGAATGTTCCGAAGTGAAGTAAACTTTAACAGACACTGTGTAGGGACCATGTCGATTGGGAACACAGATCATGCACGGAGCTCTCTTCTACTGAGCTGATTATCAGAAATAGGTGTGATTCTCAGTGGTTCTCATAAAAAATTCTGATTAAACAGATATTACTTATTGGACCAAAAAACTATTGTACTTCCCCAATATCATAATGAATTCATACCCCAATAAAGTCTCACACTTATATAAAATTACATATAGGCCCAATCCCAATTCTATTTTCTACCCCTTTGCCTACCCCTCGCCCTTTCCCCTTGAAATTAAGTGGAAAGGGGAAGGGTTAAAAATTTTCCCCTAAGAAATGGGACACCACTACTACACTGTTATACGTCATCATCCATTGTACACAAGACTGACGGTAATATACATATAATGAAAATTTGTCATAGAAATCCTTATTAATGGCAAAAATTACTTACATTTATGGGTCTGCTTGCTAGAGTGAGCAGCCATGTTGGAAATTTTTCTTAGTCCTTCGTTTGAAATGACGTCATGAAAAATCTTCATTTGAAGGCTATCTAGCCCTTCCCCCTACCCCTCCAACCAAAAGAGAATTGAGACACCCCTACCCTTACACATGAACGCGCCAAACGGAGGGGTCGGGGAATGTGTAAATTTTTGTGTACCAATTATAAAAATAAAGAAAACTTTCATGAATCTGAAACTTTCTGTCAGAACAGCTTCTTTGTAAATGCATGTCAGGTGTTAATTGTTAGTTAATTGCACCTGTGGAAAGTCATTGTCAGAATTTTTTTAACAAAACATTGCCCTTTTTATTTTATTTAATATTTTTTTAACATTTAACATTTAACATTACACCATAAAATAATTTATAATGAAGCGCAAATTTGATAATAACATTAACATTTTTTTTTCATTTCCTGTAAATACTGTACATATTGACAAGATAAGAGGCTTGTAGCTCTATTCAATCACATGGTCAAAATACAGTCAGGGTCAAGCAACAGTAGACGGGTATGGCATGGACAAAACACACAAATTGTACAGGGAACAAGCGAGGGTCAGTCTACGGCAAATGTAATCCAACAGGGCAAAACTAAACAGTAAACAGTACAAACAGCAAGACAATAAAGATACACAGGCAGAGTCAAAACTAGAAATGTCTTAGTAGAGTAGCTATCATTAGGAGAGTGATATATGCTAGACCAGTTGTTCTCAACTGGTTTGGCCCAGTTTAGAACCCATGTTTTCCCATGTTCACCTAGCCGTTTTTTGGTTATGGAAAGAACTGTTACTATGGGTCGTAGGCCTGTACATGAACTGTTAATTAAATGGAAACTGCTCCTAAACAGAACAAATGTCATACTTTCATGCAAATCCTTCTCAGATAACACACGTTATAGGATTTACTGTATCTGTACTATACTTTTTTCACGCGGTGCATGCTTGTTTTGTTTCTGCGCTTTAGTGAAGTGATATACAGCTAGGTGCCACATTTTGGAGAGTGTGTGCTACAAGCGTGATATAATATTTGGCAGGACAGGATCGTTTGTTTGTTGAGAGTAGGAAATAGCAATAGAACAGATATGACACTACTTTCCACAGGTCCAATCTGGACGCATACCCAGATGCAGAACCTGATTTAGCTGAATTAGATGTGTCCTTGGGACAACATTGTGATTAGCCAATCAGATTTGAAGAACAGTGATGCCGGTAAAGCGCTCCTTTAGTAACCTATTTGGGGTGGTGATATTGGCAGCTGCTGAAAGTAACTAATAAAATAACTTGTAATCTAACTTAGTTACTTTACTGATTACTTTATTTTAAAAGTAACTAAGTTACTTTTGAAAAGAGTAATCGGTAGTCAGTAATTCAATTACTATTTCAAAGTAGCCGTGGCAACACTGTTGAAGAGCCAGTTTATAGTTTTTGTGAAGTTTAGGGTTACAATCAGTGTTTGGTGCTTGTACATCAGTATTATTTATCTATCATTAAATATGATTTTAGGCATTACTCATGAGTAAGGTTAGGTTAAGGTGTAGAGATTAAAAGACTCAAATTTTGGATTAAAATGTTGTTCCAGGGTCCACAAAATATGTCGAACTCAGTAAAATCAGGACATGCTACACAGGCATGTGTGAATTGGGAAAGTTTTTCCCCAGGTGCTCTTTTAAACTGCATCTGACAGAAGTTATCAATGGCTTTCATGCATGTCTTTTTTTTTGGGACTGTACACTCCACGACCCACCAGCAATTTTTTTCAATTAGAAATAAAGCACAAAGCTTATTGCCAGTGTCAGAGTCAAAGAAATGTATATCTGGTGCACCTTAAACACTAAATACGAAGGTCTGAACACATTTGGTCTATATTGGCATCTCTTTGAATCTTGTTTTTTTACTTTTAAATATTTGCATATCAGATGTTTTATGTGACGTTTCCATATATATATTCTTCTGCCAGTCTACAATAATTATACACACCCAGAAAGACTGGACATTCACTCTTCAGGTAATAAGATTAAATTGGAGTCATATGGAAGTCACTATAGGCATGTTAGATGGATTAAAGTGAAATACTTAGTTATATATACCTCTCATATAATGTATTATCTGGGTAAATTACAGAATGAAATAGAACGACAAATGTACCTTTTAATCTCTCTTAATATCTTGCATATGTTGAAATATCTGAACAATCTGGTATGACTCTCTTCCTTTACCAGCAGTATATTTTTTAGCTTTTGTGTTCAAACCAACAAAAAAGGAAAATGAATTCAACCAACTCCACGACTCCTTCCATATGGATGGCAAGCGATGTGGAAATTTCTGTGGTCTGCATCAATTTGCTGTTGGTTCTTCCTACACACTCATATGTGATATGGCTCATTATCAGAGGAAATGGAGTTGCATCAAAAATCTTCAACCTCAGTCTCTCTGTTTGTGAAATTGGTACCTGCTTGGGTGGTTTACTCTTTGTAATATCAAGTCAGTTTTCTGTTCTCCTTATATTGTCACGGTTCCTGCAAGGACTAGGAGTCACTGGTCGTCCTCTGTTTCAGTGTGTGATCTGTGTTGAGCGTTACCTGGCAGTGGTTCATCCTGTAACCTTTCTAAAGTACAAATCTCTCAGATATAGAGTGATCTGCTGTACTGTGGTCTGGATATTTACTCTTGGTTCTTGTTTTTGCTGCACCCTCATATTAATGTTATCTACCATTCAAGTACATGCATGGTTCTTCTTGATGCAGTTACTAATCTTCCTCTCCATTGAGCTGTTCTGCTGTTCAACTGTTCTCAGAGCTCTGAAGCAATCAGGACCAGGAGAGAGAAGGAAAGAAAAAGAGGAGGAGAACCACATGAAAAGAAGAGCGTTTTATGTCATTCTGATATCTACAGTAAACTTGATGATCATATATGCCCCATATACCATCCTTGTGTTCTTTAACATTCTAAAACAACAGAATATTCCTATAATCTGGTTCATAGCTGCGATTTGTTATGTTTTGTATAGTTTTTTTCAGTCTGTTTTTTATCTGCACCATGCTGGAAAACTATCCTGCCTCTTTTCACCAAAAAACCTACAATATGTTATTTGCTAAGCTTTCTTTTACTCTTGAGATTAAAATATGTGAAAGTTTAGTGTACATACAGTATTTATTTATTTATGTATTTATAATATGCTGGTTATATATGACTTTTATAGCCATGAGTTTGTCTCATTCCTGAAACTTTCATGAAACTCTCCTTTAGCATCACTTTTCACTGCACTCTTATTTCAGTGTTATTGTTGTTTTTTTACAACAGTTTGCTTTGTACATTCTGCTGAACAACGTTTCACTCACACAGTTTTTCATGAAATCACATTATATTTGTCCCAAATTATTTGTCACAAATCCAGTCCTTGGCCTTCAGTCTGATTGCCACAAGAGGACACACTTCTTGACAGACTGGTACACATCACCCTGGACTTCATTTTCCATGTTTCATTGCACTGATTGCACTCTATAGCCAATCAGTTTGTTGGTTATGTTTTTTAATATAGCTATAGCTTCTTACATTTCTAAATACTGATAATTAAAAAGGATTTGTTGTGAAGTGGCCGGAACTAAAATAACCTATGTTTACAGTGTTCATTATAAACATTTTGCGTCGACATTAGTCCTAATTCTGAATGAATAATAAAATACGACTGATTGTTTTTCTTTAAAAAACACATTTTATATATGCTATGAGTAGTGTATTTTAACCATGCAGCAACCTTTAAAATTAATTAGACACATTTTTTTTAAATAAATGAATAAATAAATGAACTTTTAAACCATTTAACTGAATTTTGTTCCAGAGTCTCTTATTTAGGATCTGTTTTGGATTTCCTTGCTGATTTTTTTTTTATCCCTTGTGGGTTGTTAAATGCAGAATTGTCTGCATCACTTTCTTCACAAATGCTCTAGCTTTAACTGAAGAGACACAATGTTGTATTTTATCTCCAAGTTTTCTCTTGTCTTTTCTCTTTGTCTTTTGAAAATCTAATTTTTCAGGTTACATAAACAGCATTCTTCCATCTCAGAAACATTGCCAAGCTACAAAACATGTAAGTTTGCATATCAGGTGTTGAATGAGTTGCACCTGTGGCACCTCATATTTTAAATATGTCCTTTTTTATCCAGTATTGCCCTTTTTGATCTGCTAATGAAAACCCTTCTAAACAAAGTCATTTCACATTTTAATGTTCTGTTTTTGCATTTATTTCTTTACTTTTTCATGCATCACATTGTAAAATTTATGAAAATGTATAATGAAAACAAATATTTAAATATATATCTATATTTATTTATTTTACTTTTTACTTTTTTAAATACAATTTTTGCATATCTAATGTTTTATGTGATGTGTAGCAGATGAATTTCTGCACATATTCTCATAACAGTTGTGAAGTCAGCCTACCAAACATGACACAGAGATGAATTTAGAGACTGGACATTCACTCTTCAGGTGACAAATTTTTTTATACATTTTATTAAATGATGGAATATGCTGCTTATGCTCTTTGAACTGCCAAATCAATGTGTCAAACTCACAATTTCAGTGATTGCTGTATCAACTTGGTACCTTTTAAATACAACTGGATGTCCCATAAGTCAATCAAAAACATGGGTATCACTTTATTTTAAGGGGTCACACGTTACATGTACTTGCATCAACACAAGATTATTAATACTTACATTCAATAACCCTAAACCAAACCCATAACCCTACAGCAAGTACATGTTAATTAACATTACTCTGTATTTAAATGTACACAGTAACAAGGACGCATTAAAATTGTAACGGACTGAGCAGGGAGGCAATTGGTTCACGGTTAAGTACTCGTTGAAGCAAAGACAGATTTAGTCCACTTACGGTTAACGAGCTTGGACGGTGACTGAAGGAGTGAGGGGTGCTTAAATGTGGTGTGGTTGAGTGCAATCAGGTGTTTAACCCTCTGAGGTCCGAGGTGATTTTGGGGCCCTTGCGATGTTTGGACATGCTCTGATATTTGTGCTTTTTT
>JAUMHQ010000033.1:666279-679663 GCA_032361165.1 Enteromius paludinosus | reverse complement strand
TTCTCTGTGCTGTGTGCCTTGTGTGTGATGAAGGTGCTACTGGCAAATGTAACGCAAGTAACTAGCTCTGGAAAATTTTAATAATATTACAATTTTCAGACAAGTAATGCCTTACACTACTAGTTACTGAAAAAAAGTAATATTATCACAGTAACGCGTTACTTTGTAATGCGTTACACCCAACACTGTTCATAAAAGACCTTTACATGTTAACTTAAGGATTCTGTTATAGGTTGTAGGCTAAAAAGGTTTTTATTATCTTGGTCAGGAATGTGATACCATAATTAATTAGATGTTTATTTAAAAGAAAACGTTATGATTTATGGAATAGCTGCACTGATTTTAAAGATAATGATGACATGCACAGATTATGTTTGTATTATAAATAAATAATACATTTGTTTCATAAATAATTCATGGCATTTTTAGGAACATTTTATTTAACTTTTAAACATGGTGGTATAATGATAAAAATTACGTAATCAAACTGCATGAGCATATATGTGTCACGATGAGAGCTGAACAAACTCGCGCTCACGCTTCCTTGTGAGCAGAGAGGACACGAAGGCAGGAATACGGTGAACTTGACATTTATTTAAACAATAAAACGAGGAACATGCACAAGCAACGCAGAGTAAGACAAAACACATGTAACGTTATCGACTGACAGAGATACAAGACATGGGACATTGTATTTATACAAGGATCAAACACACCTGGACAAACACGGCTGGCAGAGGATGAACACTGATGAGGAAGGCGGGGTTACAGATGAGAGACATGAGGGAGCTGAAAGGCAAATAAACAAAGCACAAGAAAACACAACAATGATCACAAGGGCAAAGTAAACACAGAGCACATGAGAACAGAACATACAACAAGACACGCCTACGGCGTTACAATATGAGGCACCGTTTCAGTTCTCGTATCTCGTTCTCGAGTCAAAAACCAGTTACAGCGGTTGTCGGATCACCGGTACACGGAGTCGAGAACTGTTTCTTTCAGATCACCAGTACACTGAACGAGAACCGGTGTCTTTCGGACGTGTCCGATTTGAGAATCGATGAGCTGATATTGTGCGTATGCGTGACTCATGCGTGACTCATATTCAGATGTTTTTAATTCATTGTTACGCCCCGTCTAGGGAAGAAGCGCAACATGAAAGGATGAACCAGAGCAACAGATTTTCTTTCCAATATTTGTTTATTGGGAGGTTAGGTTCAGGAGCTGACAAGGCCAAATAACAAACAAAAGTCCTGGGGCCTGTACCAAGAAGCTGGATTAGCTGGCTAGCCAGGTAAGTTTAGGATAAGTTAGCACCAATCCTGGGTTTTAGGTACCAGGAGAGAAACTTGGCTTCAATTGGTGTTCATTGCCATGGCAACTTGTGCTGCATGGCTAACCTGCTTCGGGGCAGGTTATGTTCTGGGTTAGGGATCTCAAAACTAAATGTGACCAATCAGCTTCCAGCAAGGTGACACATGTCTGATGCAATAAAGCCACTCCCCCAGTTTCTCTTACTCCAAATTAAAGGACGCTGCATAGTAAAACATTGTTTGAAGATAAAAGCAGCCGATTTTTTTAGATTATTATTTTTTAGAATTACTTTATTTATACAATTATTATTTCCTTAATCTATTACACAAGCCAGTTTAGTTTAAATAGTAAGAGGCTTTTAAATTAACATAGATAATACAGCTTACTTGAAAGTTTTTTTTTTCTTAAGTTTTCCTCTTTCATTAAAGACTGTTTCATCTTGCTGTGTAAATGTGATTAAATTCCTCATATTGCTCAATCTTTAAATTTTTGGTAGTGAATCTGACTCTCTCACAAGAAGTGAATGAAAGTTAAAAAGCATGTGATTGGCTGCTTATTGCTGATGTCACACTTTCATGTGCACATGCTCCATTAACTCAGGATCAAGCCTGGGTTAACAAAGAAAGTTGATGAGCTTCATCATGGTACCAATGCCTGATTGCATCGGTTTGGATTTGTCAACCCAAAACTAATCCTGTACTGTGAGTTTGTTTAGCCACCATCATGGCACAGGCCCCTGGATTTGAAACGTGTACCTTACCTACTCAATAGAAAATAAAAATAAAATACAATCCCCTTCCCTAACTTCCTATCATGAAAACACAGAACAAAAGAATTCTCAAACAAAAATGGCATCAGACTCCCTACTGTTCCAATTTAATATTTACAAAGATGTGTCAAACATCAAATTTAGAGAGCAATCCAAAAATCAGCGTCAAGTGAGAAGAAAATGTCAGATACACCAGTAAATCATTGATGAGATATTTACAGCAAAACACATAAACTAACAAAGCAAACAGACCTCACTATTCTCTCTACACAATCCACAAAACACACCGCTCAATTTACAAAATGGCCACCAACAGCACCTGAGGAAGTGATGTCATGACTTTTAAATCTCTGTAGACCAATCAGAGGACAGCACTAATCAGCTTGCAGGAGCCAATCAGGTAGTTTTCTGGGAAAGCAGACACACAACACAGCAGAATAACCGCAGTTTGTAACATCATATCAGTCAGTTTTTATGTTTTACATTTTATTTGTTGTATTCAATGTAAACATATGTGACAATGCATCTGTTTTGGGCTTTTTTTTTTGTATTTAAGAGTTAAATGATTTTGTAAATTAAACAATGCAACCTGATTGAGATATAAATGCCCCCTTAACAGCCTTTAGTGTAGCTACTTTTTGTTAGTTACATTTTTTGATTTGTAATATTTATGTTTTTAAGATTAGTTTCTTTTTGTTAGTTTTTTTAAGAATTAATAAAGGGAAACTTCCCCACCCGATGAAGAAAGAGAAGAGGCAGCACTAAAGCAGCTGAATCAAAGAATACAGGAGCAAAAAAATTTAATTCATCATTATTCACTGATGAATTCCAAATAAAATATAATGACAGTATATAGGGAATATATATGGCAACCATGCTCACATTAGACATCAGAATGAGATAAAATGCTCTTCTCTTTATGTGGTTTCCCTCCTCTCTTTCTCTCCCTCTTTCTCCTGGCCCTGACTGCTTCAGAGCTCCGAGAACAGCCACAAGACAAAACAACTTGATGGCGAGGAAGAGGAAGAACTGTGCTAACAATAAAATAAAATACAACTGAAAAATAGACAAATCCACAACATTGACTCCACCAAAAGCCAATCCTACAGTACCACCCAGACAATTACAGAACAAATCACTCTATATCTGAAAGGTTTGTACTTCAGGAAGGTTACAGGATGAACCACTGCCGAGTAACACACATCAGATACTGAAACAAAGGACGAACAGTCAGGTCTTGTGCTTGTAAAAAACCCACAAATGTCCAGAGACTTGCAAATTTATAGCTATTAACACCCATGACAGATTTCATACATATGAAGATCTCACAGACAGCGAGGTTGAGGCTGAAGAACTCTGCAGCAAGTCCATTCCCTGTTCCTCTTACTATTAGCCATATCACATAGGAGTTGATAGGAAACCCCAACAGACGGTGACGCTACAGGCAACTGCAAACATTTCCAAAGGGATCTTCTTATTGTCGCCACTGTGAAATATGTAACCAGAAGAGTTCGAGCCATCAGTGGTGAAGATCTCACTGGAGATGTTCATCTCTCCACTGTGTGCAGCTAGAAACACAACTGTGATACAAATGAGATCAAGGTGTTAGTAAACCAGAACATTATGGGATTGTACAAAGCAAAAATTTTCAGAACTACTTTAAATAATACACACCCTTTGGCTATTTTATCTCAAATTATATTTATGTGCACTTATAACTAGATGTCAGCCTTCCAAGATGCATTCATGGGTTGAAACTTGCTCTCTGCTTCTCTACAAGGCATTGGTCCTGAAGCACTGCAAAATAACATGCAAAAACATGGTAACATCATATTTACTGTACTTCAAAAGACTATTGCTGTTGTACCACTGTTAACTGAAATAAATACAAATACTGTATCTCTGATCATTTAATTTCCACACAAATAAAAAATGGCAAATTCATTTAGAATGAACTGGACAGGTGGCAATAAAAATGTCATCTTAGTCCAAAAAGCCACCTGCTTTCAGTAACCACATTGATGAACATTCAAATAGCATTAAAACATGTTTAAAAAATCTTGCAGTCTAACACATGAGATTACAAAAACAATGAAATCTTTAAAAAATATTACACACACACACACACATATATATATATATATATATAAATATATATTGTATATGTAAAGCAATATCGTACAGGGATTGTACTGGAGGCCTTAACCTCAGCGCACCGTGGAGGAATCATATGACTAGGGGTTCTATACCAACTGTATGTCCACCGAAAGAGGAGTGGTAGGCGGCCACGTAACCTTCAGGGTGGAGTGCGTGACCCTAGTAGAGAATTGGGCCTGCAAAAATTCTAGAACTCTAACCACTGGGCAGTTAACTGGATATTGCTGGCATTCTCTACACCATGAAGTGAATAACTTCATTTAGTTAGGCCATATTGCTTCCTTGTAGATGGAGCTCTGGATTGGAGAAGGGTCTGGATGTGCCAAGTAAGATGGCGACTTCTCCAAGACCTTGGGCTGAGCGACCACACGTGATTGCTCGCTGACCAGTGAGGGATGCGTCCATCACTAGTGTTATGCGGCGACCGGGATCTCCCAGCGCTGGGTCCTCTTTCAGTCTTGCGACTGTGGTGAGGATCGAAACTACTCGAGCAGGTGTCATACGAGCCCGCATCGTTGTAGAGTCCCACACCACGCCTAGATAAGTGGTTCTCTGAGCTGGAGAAAGAACACTTTTCTTGACATTCAGTTTCTTTTTTTTTAAGAAGAAGTGTTCATAAACCACTCGTGATCGCTCCCCAACCAGTGAGGGACGCATCCATTGTTAGCATTCTGTGGCGACCAGGATCTCCCAGCACTGGGCCCTGATATAGGAATGAAGGTTTCCTCCACATATCTACGGCACGTACAGCTCGAAGTGACACATTGATTATGTGAAGGGGTTTTCCCCTCAGGGATAGGCCCTTGTCCCTGAGCCACCACTGTAGGGGTCTCATGATCAGCAGGCCAATGACGTTGGACGCAGCTGCCATAAGGCAGAGTGACTGGCTTTCTTTTACTCTTGTGACAGCGTTGAGGATCGAAACTACTCGAGCAGATGTCATATGAACACGCATAAGACCACCTCGATGGCCTCCTTCCTCAGAAGAGTTTCGACTTCTTGTTCCATCACCAGAGCCTGCTCTGGACAAACTATTGTATGATTGATGCCCATGAATTGTGGCGGAGCACGTCCGAACTGGATTCTGTATCCATTTTCTACAGTATGAAGGACCTATCGAGACCCATTTGGTAGTAGTTTCCACCCTGCTAAATAGTCTACAAAGGGAACCAACCTCTCGAGGTTGGTCTCTGATGATATTTGAGCGACGATGTTTTGACACAGCCCACCCTCGGGTGAAGTTGCGCTTGGACCCTCGTCAGAGCTCGGTGGCGAACGTCTCAGTGCTGCTACGTTTCCGTAGGGAGACGCTCACGCCCCGTAACACCGGCGAGGTTAGTGAAACGGCTGCTCCCGCCTAGCAGCATCCCGAGAGCGATTATAGCGCTCACAATGAGAGGCCAAAAGTTTTTCTTCCGAGCTCTCATCCAAGTCCCTTTGCGGGTCAGCTTTAATGATTTCTCATTCACTACAGCGCAGTTAATTTAATCTCTGCTGCCACTTTATTTTTTGATCAGCGGTAGCACGAGTCACTGCCTTCAAGAGCTCCTCATACTGGGGCGTTAATGAGATCGCAATCTCCTATGCTTTCTCAACTCTTCATCCTCTTCAACGCTTTCTCGACGCCCCCATCTTCCAGGCTGGCCTATTCGGTGACACTGTCGAGGACTTAGCCCAGGAGTTCTCCGCAGTTCAAGAGCAGACCAAGACGATGTCTCACGTCCTGCCTCGGCTGGCCAGTCTGCCCCCGAGTGCTCCTCTGTCTGCTCGTCACCGAGGGCGTCCCCCCACAGCATCCACAGAGGTTTCTGCTTTGGGGACCAGCTTTTAATACCTAGAGGGGCGGGAAGCGTTCTTGACACAGGCAGCCCGGAGGTGGTGAGGACTGCTCTTCGGGTGACATCGATGACATCTCCGTCCCCACTCCTGGAGGAGGGCCAGGAGTTTCTGTACACACAGAAAGAGCCGGTCTTTACAAAACAGATGCCACCACCTCCGAGCTCGGTGTTTGAGGGTCCTCATTTAACACAAATCTCTTTGTCTTTTCAGATGCCGACCCGGGACACTGCGTCGCCAGCGTGGGAAATAAAATTCCTAAAACTGAAGACAGCGCTTCTCATTGCGCTTGCCTCCATCAAGAGGGTAGGGGATCTACAAGCCTTCTCTGTTGACGAAGAGTGTAATCAATTCGGCCCGGCTGATTTTCATGTAATCCTGAGACCCCGGCCCGGTTATGTGCCCAAGGTTCCCACCACGCCTTTCCCACTTTCTCCTGCCACGACCCTTGGGTCGCGATGACACCGGCTCGGCTCTTCAGCGAAAACCTGCAGGTGCATTCCTCTCATGCCCTCTTATACTCACACATGGATGAGGTGCACCTGAGCGCAATCAAATGTACGCAAATGCAATGTCCATTGGCCTTTTGTATAAAAAAGTTGGTCTCCGTTCGCTCCTTCAGGGAACATAGGTTACAACAGTAACCTAGACGATTTGTGTGGTGTAGGTGAATCAACAGTGTGCAAAATAGTATACAAAGTCTGCAGTGCTATATGTGAACGGAAAAAGGATTTCATCAAGTTCCCAAATGCTGCTGAACAGGCCACCTACAAGGTAGATTTCTATGAAGTTGGGAACGTCCCTTGAGTCATTGGTTGAATCGATTGCTGCCACAGTCCCATCAAGTGTCCTTCTACAGCAGATGCTGAGGTTTTCAGAAATCGTAAAAACCAGTTTTCAATAAATGTATAAGTAGTGTGCACTCCCACTATGCAGTTCTCCAATATTGCTGCACGTTGGAAAAGTTCAACTCATGACTCAAGGATTTTCCACAACTCCTCTTTGTACGCTCAGTTTGAAGCAAGACAACACTCTGGAATTCTACTTGGTGACAGTGGGTATGCACAGACAAACTTGTTCTTGTTCAACCCTTATCTCCATCCAGTCATACCAGAGCAACAGAGCTATAACCAAGCTCACATGCTCAAAAGAGGGCTAATAGAGCGCATGTTTGGTGTATGGAAGAATCGTTTCAAGTGTCTCCGAAATACACTTCGGTATGAACCTACAATAGGAAGTGCTGCACTTTTATTATTGCAACAGCAGTGCTTCGTGATTTTCTAAAACAGTGTGCCTGCCTAGACCCTGATATTGAAGATGATGATGACCAACATGTCCCCATCGCTGAGCTAGCAAATGACAAAAATTGACTTGCTTACAGAGAAGCTATTGCTTTGCAGCACTTCTCATAAATGTGCCTTGAGTGATACATAAATGATTGGCATAGACATGTAAAACATTTCAGGAAATTATTTATTTTAAATTAGTTATTTAGGTTTAGTTCCAAAGACAATTTACACTGCTGTTGCTTCATGTCTCTCTCTTTCGATAGACAACTCAAGATGAAGAATTTTCTTTTTGACTTCATGTTCTTCTTTTAAATATTGTCATTAACGTTCATGGAACTCTATGGCATGTTTCTCATGAATGGTCATCCGTTTCCCTCCTGACCTGCTGCCTGTATTAGAGACAGCTGGATGCTGACTAATGCTACTGCAGGAGACTGGGTGCTGCTGCATGTTGGTGCTGGCTGCTGCTGGATTAATTTGAATGTCTTGACTGTTCCCTGCGCCCCCCAAGTCCTGGGTCAAGATCAGATCATCTTTGTATGAAAAAAAAAAAAACTAGTATTACATTTTACTTCAACAATAAAGGTCATTTTTTGTTACAAGATATGACTTATTTAATTATGTTGGATGGGAGAGCACATGTTGCTGTAAATGAGACTTGTCCTATCAAATGAGTCTTTGAAAGATTCCTCACCTGAGCTGTCCAAATGCTTATCATCTGGAATACCTTCCAGGGGTTGCTGACTTTCAATAATCCCAGCCAACAAGCACCCCAACTCCTCTTTGTCTGGTGGAACTGGGAATCCCCCACCTGTCTTGACACGGTCTTGACGCGTAGCAGCAGTTTTTTTTTTTTCAGGTGTATTTTTATGTTTTTCCATAGTATCTTTACAAGATAAACACTCTGAAGTAGGAGTTCTATATAATATAGTTTTCTTTTTAGATTTAATTAATGAAAACATTTATAATTGACTGATTTGTAAGAATGGGGCAACAATAAATTAGTTTGGAGTGTCCGTTTGGTTACTTTTTCATTTGAGTTGAATTCATTCAATATGGAAATCCATGCTCTCTTCTTATTTTTTTGTACCTGAATCATGCTGTTTGTTTTCAATTACAGGATAGTTTGATACAATTTGTTTGAAAAAGGGTCTTCTCAAATTCAATAAAGTTTTAGAGCATTTTCATTTGCCATTTTTTGGTGTAGTGTAGTGACTCCTGTTTAACACACTCCTTAAGACTAATGAATTAAGACTAATGAATTACAAGTATTCCATACCAGGTGACTCATATACAAAGACTTGTGTAGAATTATTACTAAAACATTGTGTACGGACAAACCTGGAAATGTGCGTACACACAAAAAAATTCAGATGTATGAAACACTGCGTAGAAATCTCCTTACAAACATGAAAAATAAAGAGCAAGCAATGTCAAAGAAAACAGTAAATACTTAAAAAGAAAAAAAGAATGTCATTGACATTCCAAACTGGGCGATTTTGGGACCTCGCACAAATGTATTGAATTTTTCGTGAGACTGTGTCGGTACAACCAGACCCTCTAATAATCCAAAAAAAGTGATGTAGAGAATAGTTAAGCTCAAAAATAAAATGTTGTCATTGTTTACTCAACCTCATACAGTTTTTAAATTATATGATTGATAGGCTAAAGGTTGAGATGTCTTATTTTTAATTCAACAATTTATTGTGTTTCTAAATTTCTAAAGTGAGGTCTTGATGTATGCTACAGTACAGCCCAGTCGCACGTTTTTTGTTTTTTTTTCTCTATTTTCGTAAGTCCAGCATGAATGGATGCATCCAATGGAATCCTAGTTTTCGAAACATGCTGGACTTACAAAAATAAAGAATTTAAGAATAAAAAATTGTGTCCCTGACACGAATAAATAGATTAAATATTAATTTTGTGATATAGTCACGAATTGCCATGCGACTGGGTTGCATTGTACAGTAGGTGTTTCTGGATTGTACTTGAAAATAATTTACATTTTGAAAAAAAAGAAGGCACTAAAGCATAAACATTTGAGTCTAATATGATTATTTTAGGCACAATTTACACCTTTTTTCATTCAGGATTCATTGAATGTATTGATTTCAGATTTAAAAAAAAGAAAAGTACAATAATTTAAAGAAAACAAAAGCAAGCAGGTGCAATAACTGTCAGCAGTAGTAGCAGATTTTAAGTAGAACCGAAACAAGAAAGTTTCCCAGCACGATTCAGATACAGAATAGGCTGCACAAAGCCACCCAAAATAAAACAAATAAAACTAATAGGATAGGCGACTGAAACTTCTTGTTGTGTTAGGATATAGAGGATTCCTGTGACAATAAAAGGGGCATATATGATTACCATTGTCACAGTAGTTATGAGAATAAGATAAAACGCTCTTCTCTTCATGTGATTTTCCTCCTCTCTCTCTCTCACTCTCTCTCCTGGTCCTGACTGCTTCAGAGCTCTGAGAACAGCTAAACAGCAGAATAACTGGATGGATAGAAAGACTAGAAACTGCAGTAGGAAGAACCATGTAAACTCATAAATGTTGTGTGTGAGAAAACTGATCATACAAAACACACTGGAACTAAGTCCAATTGGCCACACAAAAACAGAACATATCACTCTATATCTGAGTGGTTTGTACTTCAGAAAGGTTACAGGATGAACTACTGCCAGGTAACGCTCAACACAGATTAGACATTGAAACAGAGGACGAACGGTGATGGCTAGGCCGAGTGAAAATTTCTGCACTGAAACAAGACTTGGAAACATCTGTGACAGTAGAAAGGTCAAAGCAGACAGAGAGAAAATGATCTCACAAACATTGAGATTGAAGTTGAAGAACTCTGATGCAACTCCATTGTTTCCCCTGATAATAAGCCAAATAACATAGGAGTATGCAGGAACACCAGTCAGTAGATTAAAGCATAGGATAACAATCCGGAAACCATCCAGTGATGAAACCTCATGAGTTGTGAGGTTGTTGGAAAGATGGACTTCATGTGAAGAGATGTTCCCAATGGAGTCATTCATCTGTTCACAAAAGTGCACAAAAGAAATTTAAAGGCATTTATGCATTTGTGGAATTCCAGTGTAAGGATGATGGAAATTTTGTAAAGTTAATAATCAGCGTTCATTAAACATAATTATAAAAAAAACTGAGTAAAATAAAATATACAGTAAATGCAGAGTACCAAAAAATGCTCAAAGTCTGAATGAAAATCTAACATTTTGTCATACCATCATTCTGATTTCTCCACTTTTTTGTAGTTTCCAGATATTTTTTTCAGAATCTTGGGACTTCGGCACAACCACAAAGAAGTTGTTAATTTATAATTTAGGCAGAACTGAATTAAAAACTTAAAAGATTGAATGCCTTTATGGATTAACATCAATCTCTCGACTGACATGGTACACTGTCACAAGGATATATGTGCTTGGTATAATACCGCACATTACATAAAATACCCGGCATTTAAATATTTAATGTGAAAAACAAGTAACATTAGAATGTTTGAACAGAGAAAAATGTGGAAGATTTACATTTGAAAGCTTCTACATCAATGCAAATCTAATGGGATATGATACACACAAATTAAATCAGGGTCGACAGAAGTTTGTGATTTGATGCTTTAATGAGTGTTACATTTCTAAAGAGAAGAACAGAATGTATTTACAAATAGTATACAAATATATCTGGGCTAGGAAAAGTGGTTTAGAGTTATTTAGTAATGCAATATATCTAGACAATGATTTCATTTTTGCAATCCCACTACATTTTCTTGTGGCAAATGTTTTTAATGTCAGAAAAAAATATGTTATATAATATACATGCATATATTGCTGAAAGACAGCTAATAGCAATAAAGTAAATATTTTCTAAACATTTTTCCAAATATTCTACAGTAAAAATTACCAACAGCATGTCTTATGGCAAACAGAGGCAGGTGAATTTTCCAGCTCTGTGCAGATATAGAGCTGGCTGAACAAAAACACCCACAATAAAACGAACTATACCAAAGGTCCTGTGTTTTTCAATATTTTTAAGTGTAGAAACAGTTAAGAAACCAGAGAGGATAAATGGAAAAAATATGATAGCCATGCTCACAGTGTTTATGATAATGAGATAAAATGCTCTTCTCTTCATTTGGTTTTTCTCTTCTCTTTCTCTCCCTCACCCCCCTGGTCCTGACTGCTTCAGAGCTCAGCCACCAAACAAAACAACTGAATGGAGAGTAACACTAGGAATTGAACTGAGAAGAACCACGTAAATGCCAAGTAGTTATCTGAAGCTAAAGTAAACATAGATAACAAACAGCAACCATTAGTGATTATCCAGGCCACAGAGCAGCAGATCACTCTATATCTGAGAGGTTTGTACTTCAGAAAGGTTACAGGATGAACCACTGCCAGGCAACGGTCAACACAGATCAGACTCTGAAACAGAGGACGGTCTATTAATATATAGAAGGACAAACATCACTGCAACACTTCATCAAATTGAGCTTTATGGCAGGGTGGAAAGACTCAGTCTTCTCCACACTTGGAATTTGCAAAGATATAAATTCATTTGAAACCTCAAGCTCTGAGAAACAAGATTATCTGGTCTGATGTAAAGAGCCTTGAAGGAAACCCAGTCCAGAGCATTCAGACTGGGCAGAAGGCTCTCTTTCCAACAGGACAATGAACCTGAGCACACAGCAAGAGTGGCTTATAGACAACTCTGTGAATGTCCTTGAGTGGGCCAGATACAGCCTGGAATTTGAATCTGATCAAATATTTCTGGAGAAACCTGAACTTTTACCTAGACTTACACAACAGCCGAAGCCTGTTGGGCATTATTCTGCGATAACAACCTCCTGGCTGTATATTATCCCTTACTTACAGTAACATCCATCCATCCATCTTCTACCGCTTATCCGGGACCGGGTCGCTGGGGCAGCAGTCTAAGCAGGGACACCCAGACTTCCCTCTCCCCAGACACTTCCTCCAGCTCTTCCGAGGGAACACAGAGGCGTTCCCAGACCAGCCGAGAGACATAGTCCCTCCAGCGTGTCCTAGGTTGTCCCCAAGGCCTCCCCCAGGAAGGCATCCAGGAGGCATCCGAAACAGATGCCCGAGCCACCTCAGCTAGCCTCTCTCGATGTGGAGGAGCAGCGGATCTACTCTGAGCTCCTCCAGAGTGACCAAACTCCTCATCCTATCTCTAAGGGAGCGCCCAGCCACCCTGCGGAGGAAACTCATTTCAGCTGCCTGTATCTGGGATCTCGTTCTTTCGGTCGTAACCCAAAGCTCATGACCATAGGTGAGAGTAGGAACGTAGATCGACCGGTAAATCGAGAGCTTCGTGTTGCAGCTCAACTATTTCTTTACCACGACAGACGATACATCGACTGCATTACTGCAGAAGCTGCACCGATCTGTCTGTCAATCTCCCATTCCATCCTTCCCTCACTCGTGAACAAGACCCCAAGATACTTAAACCCCTCCACCTGAGGCAGGAACTCCCCACCCTGAAGGGGCCAGGTCACTCTTTTCCGGCTGAGAACCATGGCCTCAGATTTGGTGGTGCTGATTCTCATCCCAGCCGCTTCATACTCAGCTGCAAACTGCCCCAGTGTCCGCTGTAGGTCTTGGTTCGAAGAAGCCAGCAGGACATCATCATCTGCAAAAAGCAGGGATGCGATCCTGTGGTCCCCAAACTGGACCCCCTCCTGCTCCGGACTGCGCCTAGAAATCCTGTCCATAAAAATAATGAATAGGACTGGCGACAAAGGGCAGCCCTACCGGAGTCTGACTTACTTCCGGCAATGCGAACAAAGCTCCTGCTCTGGTCATACAGGGACCGGACAGCCCTTATCAAAGAGCCCCTGACCCTGTATTCCCAGAGCACCCCCCACTGGGCACCGCGAGGGACACGGTCGAATGCCTTCTCCAAGTCCACAAAACACATGTGGACTGGTTGGGCAAACTCCCACCAACCCTCCAGTACCCTAAAGAGGGT
>JAUMHQ010000033.1:615794-629384 GCA_032361165.1 Enteromius paludinosus | reverse complement strand
TACATACCTTCTATGTACATATCAGAGAACAATTTAAAATATTCTCTCAATGCATTCTATGGCACCTTTAAAATTGTATTAAATAACTTTCAGTACATAGTTTTTTGTTGTTGTTTTGTGTTTTTAATCATTCATTCAGCTTTTTCAAGCATAAATGATTAAAAAATATATATATTATTTTTTTATTTTTTAAATGATTATTTTTTTTATTTAATTATTGTATTTTACTTAACATTTATTGATGGCAATGTGATTGGGGCATTACGCTTGTCTCTGAAAATCTGGATTGTGTGTGCCATTTCCTCATCCCATGTCGGGCCCTTAACCACGTACCTTTTCTGTGGCAAAAAAGGACAGGAATTATAAACGCATCAGACTTTGATGCAAAACGAGATCAGTAAGTGCTTTTTGGATGTTGAGGTTATATATTTTTTTGAACTAACTCAAAACTGAGACTCAAGTGGACCTTGAAAACAAATCCAAATCAGTGTGGAGACGCTTTTAGCGACGTCTCTGAATGGCTGAGTGTTTGCTTACTGACAGGACCAAAAAAAGGAGGAGCCTGAGATTGTCAGACAGTCTGAAAACCACCACAGAGGCAAGAAGGATGATTCATCGTCACTTAAAAAAGGACGAAAGTCTCGGTCCCGAAGCCCGCAGCGACCCAGCAGCAAAGAACGATCCAGACGGACCAAGAGCCGAGACAGAAGCAGAGATCGATCCACGAACAAAAAGAAAACCCGTAGACGGAGCGTCTCGCATTCTGATGACTCACTCGGCAAGAGTCGGAGAGAAAACGGGTCGAATTCTGATGACATCCACAGCAGAAAGAAGAAGAAGAAGAAGAGGAAAGAGAGGAAGAGATCTGAGTCCCGCAGAGAAAGGAAGTCACGCTCTGATAATGTGAGCGGTGAGAGCGAGCCGGAGGAGGGTGAGATCACAGAATCAGATGGAGAGAAAGAACTTTCTTCTGCATCATCATCACCATCATCCTCCTTGTCTGTATCTCCTGTTCATCCTGAACATGACAGTCCTGAGAGCGAAATGGAAATGCAGATCCAAGAAGGTAAGGAGGGAATCAAGCATTGTGCCCCCTGGTGGCTGTTTGGTGCTGGCCGTTCATAGATGTACTGTTATTGCACTGCTGCAACATGTCATCTCCGTCTGTTTGTAATGTGTGTGTTTTTTTTATTTCAGGAGCCTGGCCGCCGTGTGTTCGGGTGACTGTGGTTCGCTCTCCTGTGCTGCAGACGGGAACGCTCTTTGTCCTCACTGCGGATACAGTCGCCACCATCGGCCGGTCCGTACAGCTCTGTGTGTAATTCTGTTGATTAATGTGTTGAGAGGTTATCAAATGTGTGTGTATCTGTTTGCAGAGAGAAAGACATGAATCATGCCATCAGAATCCCAGAGATGGGAGTCAGCAAGGTAAAACCAAACGAAGCACGTATTCTTGACCAAAAGCAAGTGCTGAGACTGATGCAGTTTTACGGTCAGATGTCATGTGAAGCATTATATTTGAAAGATGTATCTTAAAGGAACACTCCACTATTTTGGAAAATGGCTCGTTTTTAAGCTCCCCTAGAGATTAAGAGTCGAGTTTTACTGTTTTCAAATCTATTCAGCTGATCTCCGGGTCTTTTCACTTTTGCAGCAGGCAATGAATATTACACAGTGCCTGAAACAGTCCCTAGACTGGTTTCAGGTCACAGACTTTTTGGTCATTTTAAGAGCATAATTTTAATCAGATTCAATAACCTATGTTAAGTTGCTGCTAAAAGTGCTACTTCTAGACCCAGAGATCATCTGAATGGATTAGAAAACTGTAAAACAGCAAATGAGTTGGAAAATGAGACCAGAAATAGTGGAGTGTTCCTTTTAAAACATCATTTAAAATGCATTTTTACTTTTGTAATCTGACACTAACTATTATTCAAAAGTGTGGGAGTTGAAAAACTTTTTTGAAGTCTCTTATGCAGCAATATGGTGACATATTATTACAATTTAAAACAACTATTTAAAATAAAATTCAAAGCTGAATTTTCAGCATTATTATATGCTGAAGAAACATTTTTATCAGTATAGCATTTTTTGTGAAAACCATGGTTTAATTTTTCATTTTTAAATTCATTTTCTGGGCATTTTTAAGGTTCTTTGAATAGAAAGTAAAAAAAAAACATGTAATTTGAAATAGAAACATTATAAATGTTTTCACTTTAAATCAATACAATCTACCCTGCTGAATACAATATTAATATATAAATAATATGACTATAATATTACATAAAAAAAAAAAAAATGTTGGTATTTTTCCTCCCTCTCTCTGTTTGCAGTCGCATGCAGAAGTGTATTTTGACCAGGAGCAGCAGTGCTATATGCTGATAGATCAGGGAAGTCAGAACGGCACCGTTCTCAACGGGAACAGAATACTGCAGGTAAACTAAACACAGCTGTTCTGTCCCAACATTCTTTCACACACGTCGCAATATCTGGACTTTTATCAGAATGTAAACATGTTTTCGATGTCCCTGCAGCCCAAAGTTCGCTGTGACCCCTGCCCTCTGACCCACGGAGATGAAGTAAAGATGGGAGAAACGGTTTTGTCTTTCCACATCCACACGGGAACAGACACGTGTGACGGCTGTGAGCCAGGACAGATCATTGCACACCTGAGCCGCCATAAGAAAGACGACACCTCCGGTATGTATATGCACGCATATATTGATAACATCAAATTAGCATGCTTCTGCTGACAGTAATTAGTTTTTTTTGTTTGCAATGTATGTGTATATCTGTTAGTTTCAGGTATTGGACTCAGTAAAGAAGACAAGGAGCTTCAACGACAGAAAGAACTGAAGATGATGAAGGTTAAATATGGTCTTAAAGTAAGTTTTTGGGGTTTTTTTGTCCTGCACTAGCCTTACCATAAACATAAAGTAAGGTGTGTTCGTGTTGGCTTTGTAAGGCTGTGCGGTCAGTGCTGCCCTCCAATGGTCAGCATGTAGACAGTCACTCTATTCCTAGGTGATGGAATCTACAAGAAGCATAATATTTGTCCATTTAAACAATCCAAAGACAAGCATCACTATTATTATGTGCATACATTTTATACTAAGGTTTGTTTTAAATCATTAACTATCATTTAAACCTAATTTGTCTTGCTATACAGTGGTTCCCAACCTGAAGTCAATCAGTCTGATTGTGTTATGTTTTTAGTTAATGTTTTGAATTTTAACGTTTTAGTAATTGTTGTTTTTATTAGTTTAAATGTATTTCTATTTCTATTTTCCTAAGTTTACTTTTTAATCCTTAACTTTTTAGTTAAAGTTTATTTCTAGCAATTACACCATTTTATAGTTTTAGTTAATAAAAACAATATCCATATGTCCAACATAATATTTGAAAAGAAATATGATTACACTTCTTGACTTTTACATTAATTTTGATGTTTAAATTTACATTAGTCATTATTTTCATGAACTAAAATGTTAAGAACATTACCACATAAAATTTTAAAATAACACTTAAGTACTAAAACAACTAAAACTAAATACATCAAAACCTAATAAATGTAGATATGACAAAGAATTATTAGAACTTTAACTTTAAAGTAAATTAATGTAATTAAAATAAATACATATAAAAACTGTATATAAGTAAATAATAAAAGTATATACCAATACAGATACAATAAATATTAATTATAAAAGTGTATATATAAATATGTAATGATATAATTAATTTTACCAAAATCTATGAAAGTATAACTATAATAATTTAATTTAAGTACTTTTTTAAATACTAAAATAACTAATATACACCACAATTAAATAATTATATAGTAATGAAAAATAATTAATAGAACTTTAACTTAAATTAAATTAACATTTAATTCAAATGAATTCATACACTAGTATGTGTGGTATGTATGTATGTATGTGTGTATATATATATTAAGGTTGGGTCGATAGACGATGCCATCACTCATCGCCGATGGTCGATAGACATCACGCAACCCGCCGCAGCAGCAGGAACCAGCTTGCGAAAAACACACTTACGGTGGATTCACACGGGGCATCAACGCTTGACGGAAGGCGTGGCTGACGCTTCCGTCGGAGGCGCTTCACTGGCGTTGCTAGCGGCAGAAGTTAAAAAATTCTCATCTTTTGCCGCTAGCAATGCCAGTGAAGCAGCGCCGACGGATCCACCATTAATCTATGGCGGCAAATCTATGCCATTAATAAGCGGGTGCACCACTGATGCTGGCGAGCGCGGTAAATGATTTCCGTGAGAGGCAAGCACTCGCACCCGATCATCCCTGCGCTCGATCTTCTCTCACCTGCTCGAACAAACACTGTTTTGTCAGTCGTGGGGCGGGGCTTGGTGTTTTAGTTACAACTAAACCACCCCCTCCCCCCGCCGGCAACAGCAACGACGATGCCATCGTCCATCGCGATGTTTCACATTAGACATCGTACGATGCCAAATTGATCGACATCGCCCAACCCTAATATATATATATATATATCTCATAATTATATATAAATATGTAAGTTGTTGTTTTTTTTTTTTTATTTAAAACAGCTTATAAGCATAACACAGAAAATCTACTATATTTTGTTGTGTTTAGAGACATTTGTATTTTTAGCACTACTAGTTGTGACTTGAATCTCTTAACTATGCTTGCCTTAACAAAGATTTGTGTGTATGTGTGTGTGTTTCAGAGCAGTGATTACGAAGAGAAGAAGGCCCTGAAGAACAGCAGATATAAAGATAGAGCAGAAAGCCGCCGACAAACCTTCGGGAGCGAGGGAACGTTTCAGCGAGACGATGCTCCTGCTTCTGTTCATGTGTACGTAGCCTATTCAGTCAAACATTTACCCCTGTAAAACAGATCTGCACTACAGTACACATCTTGCGCAACAATGTGAAGTCTTATCAAGGTTAAAGATGTTTTTGCAGACTTGTGATTTTCTGTGTGTGTAGTGAAATCGGAGATCAAAATAAGGGTAGACAGATGCTGGAGAAGATGGGCTGGAAACGAGGAGAAGGGCTCGGCAAGGACGGAGCTGGAATGAAGGATCCGGTAACACTGATTTCTCCTTGTTTTGTTTTACGCAGTGTCATGTGTGCCAGCGCGTGAGATTTACACTCGCTTCCCTTTGTGTGCGTGCCATAGATTCAGCTGCATGTGCGCAAGGCTCAGTCCGGTCTCGGTTCTGGAGCTGCCGTGTCGGTAGAGGATGCTTCACTCACAAAATCCAAAAACCAGCGCAACTGGGAACGTGCGCGGGAACGCTTCTCTGATGCCTGCCAGGCTGACTCCGGCCATCCTGAAACGGGCCAATCACCTAAAGCCTGGGTCAAAAGTCAGGACACAGAATGACTGCTTTGAAACTGACGCCAGACATGGCCATTATTTGGAAGGCCTTATTCTTAGGAAGTTTGTAAATAGACGCAAGTTTGTTTTAAGACTTTGTTTTTGTTTACAGTGAAATTCAAAAACAGAATATCTTGGATAAATAAACCATTTAAAAAAAACAGTACATGCATTCCAGTTTCTAATTTTATATTAGATTTGCATCATAGACTTAAATGGCTATGTCCATACTTCGTAAGAATGCGTACAAAAGGTTCCATCTAACAATACAGTATGTAAAAGGGCATATGAATGTTCTTGAAATCTTTATGAAATCTTTCACTTCCTTCCTCTGTTGTCTTCTGTGGGTCTCTTAGACTTCTTGCCAATGCTTCTCACGTCAGTTTTTGACATTTGAAAACGCTTTGATAAACGTTCTTCTCCTCCTTTGTGAGCGTTAACAATTCTTTTTCTCATATCTAAACTCATTTTTGCCGTTGTAACAGTACATATTATTTTACTAGATTTGCCAGCTTCTTATCGTACACTTATGGAGTCATTTAAAGGCTTAGAGGATTAATTAGGGAAGTTCGGTTAGTTAGCCAAGTCACGGTACAACAGTGGTTAGTTTTCGTAGCCAAACTAACAGATCATTTCTTAAGGGGGCTAATAATATTGACCTTAGCCAGATATATATACAGTATATACATATATTTTGAGGCAAAATTAAATAAGGCTTTCTCCACATAAGAAAAACTAAAATACTGTGTTAGAATTTCCTTTACTCTGTTAAACACTACTTTTTTTTGTTTTATTACAATTTTTATTGGGGTGCTAATACTTTTTCAGATATTTCCTAAGTGATGTTTAACAGAGCAAGGGAATTGTTACAATTTCTTCCATTTTTTCATCTGGAGAAAGCCTTATTTATTTCAATAATATTACAGTTAATATTATTAGCCCTCTTAAAAAATTCAGCTGTTCAATGACTTGGCTAACTAACAAAATTTTTGTAGTTAACCTAATTTATCCACTAAGCCTTCAACTTATACTGTAAACTGAGGATCTTTTAAAACAAAGGCAAAGGCAAAAAAAACTGAGAAAAAGAATTGTTACTGCTTTCAAAGATATATATGAACGTTTTTCAAAGCGTTTTCAAATGTCAAGAACTGACGTGAGAAGTGTCTGCAAGAAGTTTGAGGAGACCCGCAAAGTGGAGAACAGAGGCAGGAAGTGACCAATTTCAAAAACTTTGTAACAAAAACTATTTAGAGAGGTTTCTAAAGTCCTAACATCTGCAAAGACACTAGTGGATTATTCGGTCAAGTCTGGGAAAGATATCTCAACAAAGATGGACACTGGAGGCCTGGACAGAAATGGACTGCAAGGTTGCCGACCAAGAAGTAGAAGAGATGTCTACAGAAGAGACAGCTCTAAACTAGACTGAATTTTGAAAGATAACCTGGAGAAGAAATGTGTATACTAGAAACATGGACTTTGATCAGATTAGACAACCTCAGGCAGTCTCCAACAAAATTTTTTTTTTTTTCAGCGTGATAGTGACTCAAAGCATACCTCACTTCTGGGGAAGAACTACCTCCAAATCTGCAAAGTGAACATCCCTGACTGACCAGCACAAAGAGTCCATGCCATGATCTTGAGAGATTTGATGAGAAGGAATGAGCTGAAACTCCTCAGGAGACATGCCTGAAACCTGTTGAGAAATACAGCAAACAACTAAAGGCTGTTATCAAGCAAAAGGGATTAACCACTGACTTTCAGAGGGCTATTAATTTTGGCCTGCAGACTTTATTATTATTATTATTTTGTTTCTATTTGTATGAGAATTATTCCAAGCTTCTTAAATAAACTACTATGTTTGGAAATGCTGTGTTGGAAAAATCTTCTCTGTCTAACAGCACTAAATGTATATGTAAAAAATAAATATAAACACACACAATAGACTATATTACAGGTAATTGCCGTCTGGAAAATATAATGAGAAACGTAAAGACAAATAACTCGTATGATATTCAGTATTCGTCCAAATCCATAAGTAATCTTTATGCATTGTGTTTTTATTACTATTATTTTGAGGTGAAATATGACTCTGACGCGAGATTCCCCTGATTGCGCAGTAGTGCGCGCGGACGCGGCGGCGCTAGGACCGCGCACTTGTCAGTTCAGCTCGTGTGGGTGAAAAAGTTCAGAGAAGCGTCGCCTACCTAAAACCTCAAAAACTTCCCAGACAACCTTTGTCTATCGATGCGATCTGGTGGAGAGAATGCTGAGAAAATGTGCTTTCCGCGAAGCTGTAACTCTAAATAGGTGGGATTTCATGTAACGTTAACCGAACCTCTAAGGACAGTTTGGACCGGGGACGGACAGAGATGAGCGCGAGCACACAGCTGCTGTCCAACGGACCGCGGAGAGAGGTGAGAGTCCTTCTAAACGATTCTAAAGTGTAAAAGCTGTTTTTATCGATACATCGAAGGTCGTTTCATAACGTTTTACGTTTTCAGTAGATTCAGTTTAACCAGCGTGCCAGTTTTGAAACGCCAACAGCGAATAATGCTGCTCCGTGTTCTGTCCATTCTGATCTAACGTTAACGTTACCTGAGAAATAATCGGTTTATAAGAATATTAAATAACATAGATTTGACCTGTTCAGAAACTCAGGTCCTCCGTTAGTCAGCTCGCTCTTTATGACAGCCGACAGTTCACAGGACAATTGGGTAAACTTAGTTGAGACTCTACGTTGTCCTTTAGGCAATAAGAAATGACAAGTAATACTACCAAGTGTATTTAACCATGTGTTACTGAAATAAACAGTAAAAATGACTCGACTTGAGTTCAGTAAACAGTCCACTGTTTAGGGTAAATTGAGTCATTGGGGGAATATTCGAGAGATTTGCATTTTGAAATGTTCAAAAGAAAAACATCTTATCTCTCCTCTGTTACATATTGACAAATCATCAGCATACAATATGTGATGCATATTTGGCCTGAATAAATTAGTTTTGACAAAAAAGGAAGACTCCTTTACTTGCCATGTAAAAGACATTAGGCTAACATATATGTTATATTATATATTATATATGTTTGGCCATTTCTATATATTGTTGTACACTGTTTGCTCGATTAAGGGGTGAGTATGCAATATTAATAATTGTTTAGCACCAATATTTATGCACCATTTGTTCTTTAAAGTAGTTGGTTTTGTTCTGTGCTTCCATAGGGTTACCTTTGAGTCATTGCTGCCACGATCAGTTATTAAGGCAATCCTGGATGTCTGTAACACTCAGAATTCCTGCTCTCTCTGTTACATGTTTAGTTATAGTTCTGTCATTTCACCTGGACATTATTGCAGTCCTCCAGCAGAGGGCGGTCATGTTTGGAGCAGAAGGTCAGGTCAACAATCAGTGTAACATGCTGGGCAGATTAAATCATCTGCAAGGACAACAAGAGACAGTTTTATTTCTTTGGCGAAGATAGAATGTTGTCATCTAAAATACATGCTGCGTTGAACTCTATTGGATGCCAAGGATTAGGTGTTTCATTTAAAGCAAAGATTATAACAGATACCTGTGTTAAAATGCTCTCAGCTACAAGCCTAAAATCTTTTAAGATATTCCAAAGTATAATTTTGTAAGCTAGTTCACATTTTGTAATTGTGCTACTTAAGCGTGGCTGATTAAAGAATACTTAACAATCGCATTGACAGTTCATGAATAATAAATCTGCTATGAGCTTCTGTGATTCTCTAACACTGAAGAGGTGTAAAAGTGTAGCATTGCATTCTGGAAAAAAGACACTTTTAATTGCTTTCTGTGGTGCCGGCTATCATCTTGACAACCTGAAGATTTCCCACTGCTTATATAAATGTTTAACCACTGTCTGTTTTCTTTACTGCCTTTGTATCTTTGATTTATACCAGGGATGATTACCATATTTATATAACATGGCATTCACATGGTGGCAGATTAACTTTATGGAATACCTAGTATGTATCATGAAGACATAGTAATACCGTGATACTGGCAGAGCATCAGTTGCACTTTAAAAGCTGGTACTGCGTTATGTAAGAGGAAGGCTAATGAAGCTTATTTCTGCCACATGCAGAATAAAAAAAAAACATTGTGACTTTTTCATCTCACAATTTAATTTTTTGTACATCTCACAATTCAGACATTTTTCCCTAAGAATTGCAAGAAATAAACTCGCAATGATAATTGTGAGATAAAAACAAACTTCCATAGAGAACAGATATAGAGTGCAGTGAAGATAGCGTATAGTGTTTTTAAATAACAGCAAAATTACAACACTGCATGCTCAGCGTACGTTTTTATTAGATGGAAAACAGCAGCTTTGACATTTTCAATAATAACTCGGTGTATGTTTCGTCGGAAAATTCTCAGGTTTTCGAGAGACAAGAGGGTGGGAAGATTTTTCAGTTTCAGTATATGATCTGTGGAAGGTGTGACTCCATTAGACTGCCCAAAAATGATTATTGATCTGCAATAAGTGTACTACTTAATTTTCACAGTTGCATTTTAAATCATTTTGACTCAAAAGTCTGCAAATGTGTCATATTATGTGGGTATGATAAATATATACGGCAAAAAAATTCAAAAATTCATGTAGTAAAGCGCATTTCCCATGAATAAGATTTCCCATTGATTATATTAATGTATAACTACTGTGTATTTAGTTTATCAGAATAGTGCATCTGAGATATTATTGGCATTTCCAGGATATACAATGTCAAACAGACTCACAATGCATGATGACTATACGCATGTGCTGTATGGCAAATGTGGAGAATGACTTGCAATAGTGACGAAGTTGGGCCAGAAACATTTTTCCCACCCATGCAAGAATCTGTTAAGTAAACTCCAGCGTAATAAAAGGTCAGTGTAGTCCTATATAATCATATCTGGGCTTATCAGTCATTTACAGATGTTTGGAACACTTTACAGCTTGGACCTGTAATATGCAAACATTTGGAAACTCACATGTACTATAACTGATCCTGAAGTCTTGCACTGTACATTTTTATGCACTTGGCAGACACTTTAAATGACTTATTGCATTCATATTTTATTGGTTCATGCACTCTCTGGGAATTCAACCCTATGTTCTACTGCGTAACCTGCAGAAAAACTTTGTTGGACGTTCTAATGCTCAAAACATTTTTGATGCATCAAGGTGAAGGTCAATTGCACGGCCTTGTTTCGTTTTATCAGTTCTTAAACGCGGCCACTTGGTTCATTGACAAAAGTTAGGTCCTTTAGCATCACTGACTGCTGTAAGAATGTATAACATTGTACTGTATAAAGTGAATTATATAAGTAAACATTGTGTTCAGGAAGCAATGTTGTTTATGCTTTATTTGCTTCAAATCACTGGTGTTTGCAAAAAAGGCCTAATATTTTCTAATTTGATTATGCTATACTAAAAATTATAAATGCTTTTTAATGCACTTATCAAGTAACTTTGTGAAACACAAAGATGTAGCAGAAAACATCTGTCATGTTTTTCTTGACACTGCCCGTAATTCTAACCTTAAATACAGGATTATGCACAAAATAATGTCTTCAAAAAAAAGTGAAAGTGGGCTGTGAGAAGATAGGAAACGTGACTTTCAGGCAGGCTTTCAGCATAAGACTTACAAATAGTCACAAATGCATAATGTTTTGTAAGAAAGTGTGACATAAGCAAACCAGTATGGAAGGACAATTATGGGTCACCCTGCTGTCCAGATGTCAGTATTAGTTGTTGAGTCAATCACTAGTCTTGTTTATGCATTTTTGCATGCAGTTAAATATGAACACAGACATGGATATCAGTGTCTTTGTCGTTTCAACTCCACACACAGCAAAAGATGAATCCACCATTATTCCAGAATTAATTAACAGGCAGACAGAGTGAGCATGTGTTTGTGTGTTCATGGGAAGAGGGAGTCACTGATGTTCGTGTCTGTCACTGATGACGCTCGTCTTAAAGGACCATGAGTGTAAGTTTGAGGCATATTCTCACAGTCTGATGCTTTGCGCCTGTTATTTAAGAGCTCCGCAGTCGTGATGAACATACAGATGATCAATTCCGCGAGAAAATGGATCACAGCGTGCTGCTTGGACCTTTAGTATAATACTCCGAGGTGAAACGAGGGTGTAATTCGTCCAAAATGTGACATGGCACAAACTCAGCGGGCTCACGGTTGGACTGCCGAGGTGTCATCAATCTGATCTGATATGATCACTGATAAATAACGCGGCGAGATGGATCTGCTCTCCGTTTCTCCTTGACGCGCGCTGGAAAGAGGCAGGCGGAACTGAGCAGCGAGACCACCGGCCAATGTACCGGGGGAACGGCGGCGTGACAGCGGCCAGGGAGCGGCGGTGGCGGCGGTCTTGAGATCCGTTCCTCCGGGTTTTACGCAGCGAGGCGCGGGGAACGATGGGCTGCGCTCCCAGCATCCACGTCTCGCAGAGCGGGGTGATCTACTGCCGTGACTCGGATGAGTCCAACTCGCCGCACCAGACAACCACCATCTCGCAGGGCACGGCGACCACCCTGCACGGCCTCTTTATCAAGACTGACGCGGCGGACACCATCCCTTCCGTGATCGCCTACCAAAGCAGGCACACACGGACCAACTCCCAGCGGGAGCGGAGAGAGAACAGCGGCGGACACATGTGCACGGAGGCCGAGACTCAGACCAGCAGCAACAGCGTCAAGGTAGAAGGAATGAATGAATGAATGGCAAGATGGTGGGAAATTGTTTTTTTGTTTTTTTTTTGCTCTTTATCTCACATTATTTCCACCATCTTGTCATTCATTCAGTGTTTGTCATTCCTGCATGTGTGTTGTGAATCATCAGCTGGATGCTTATTGCTGCCATATGCTTATTGTTTACTATTAATGATGTCAAGTTTGACATCAGCATATGTTAGTTTGCCATTCATATGCTTGCATTTAGGTGAAGTGAATGAGTTTTGTTCATTCAGAAACTTCAAACAGGTGGGAGCCCTGTAAAGGACAATGTTTATTATTTACCTTCATGAAGATGTTTTAACAGTATAAAAACCACAGGATTTACATTAACTATTTTAATAGGTGTGGAAAAATATTGCAACTCCAATATGAAAGTGTGGCACTAACAACATGGGTTCATGGGCCGTCAGAGCAAATTTTTGATGTTTTTAGATTAATAATAGCGTCACTATGATGCACACAGGGGCAACAAATCCTTCACTAGAAATAAATGTTAAATAACAGATAAAAAAATTGGAAAACTATGTGGGCCATTTTTGGTTGGTAAGTTTGTTGGGTTGTTGTGACCTAAAACTGCCCCAGGTTTGTTTTAATATGTTTAATATTATATACGTTAATGCATTTGGGAGATGCTTTATTCTAAGCTTAGAGACTTAGCAAAATACTTTTTAAGGAACAATTTGATCAACTCGATTTGTATTTACTGGAAATTGAACCCATGGTTTTGATGTCGCTATCACCATACTTTGCTGTTTAAGACAAAGAAATGCATATGCTCATGGCCAGCAGAGAACCATCGGTGTCATACAGTTATGATATTCTATTTTGTGGAGAAAACACATCCCATTTATTTTAGTGTTTTCACATCAAGGCAATGCATCCAATTAAACACAGCTTTATTTTGGTATTAAATACAGCACAGATGAAATGCGGGTCAGATAGCCAAGGCTATATTTTAAATGTCAAATAAAGTACTTTTTTTTATTTATTTTTTTTATTCAACTTAATACACCCTTCAGATTTTTTCATTTCCATTCCAATCCGATATTATAATGCCTATAATTTCCGCACTGCAAAATCCCCTCTCTGATATCTACGAAGGTGTTTTAGTGCCACCAAAAAAAAAACAATCGAAACCTACGAGATTAAAGACTTTTATTCTCTTAATATTTCGATTTTTAATCTCGTAATATTTCAACTTTATTCTCAACATATTTAGACTTTATTCTCAAAATATTTTGACTTTTATTCTCATAGTTTTGACTTTTATTCTCGTAATACTTCGATTTTTATTCTCTTAACATTTCGACTTTTATTCTCATAGTTTTGACTTTTATTCTCGTAATATTTCGATTTTCAATCTCGTAATATTTCGACTTTATTCTCATAGTTTTGACTTTTATTCTCGTAATATTTCGATTTTTAATCTCGTAACATTTCGACTTTTATTCTCA
>JAUMHQ010000033.1:601584-615694 GCA_032361165.1 Enteromius paludinosus | reverse complement strand
CTTCGATTTTTATTCTCTTAACATTTCGACTTTTATTCTCATAGTTTTGACTTTTATTCTCGTAATATTTCGATTTTTAATCTCGTAATATTTCAACTTTATTCTCAAAGTATTTAGACTTTTATTCTCATAGTTTTGACTTTTATTCTCGTTATGTTTCGATTTTTAATCTCGTTTCAGAATATTTTTTTTTGGTGGTGGCACTAAAAAGCCGTCGTAGATATCAGTTTTTGGATGTAGTAAAATTTATTTTAATCCAGGTGGGGGTTAGATAGTGGTCTTTGTGTAAAACGAGTTAAATCAAGTACAAATTAAGTTAATACTGCTGTCAGATAGCAGAATGGGTTCAACAAACAGGGCTTATACTAACACTTTAGCATATTGTTTTGTCTATTTCTAGTTTGATTTTAAGGAGATTCTTGTTGACATTTTACACAATCAAATATTTTGTTACAGAGTTGGTTTGCCATTGCATTCTAAAAGTCGATTGTAGATTATGATGTAAATCCAATTGAAAACTACTGCCTTAAACTGTACATGTGGGCCCAAAGGGTATTTGGACACTTGGACTGCTTATGAAATCACTGAATGTCAATGGATATTGAAGACACTGTATCTCTGATTATTATTTTGGTGTTATTAGTGTACATTTACAGCATTGATAAAGGTGAGAACTCTGCTAAAATGAAATAATAAATATTTCGAATACATTTCATTTTCACTTCAGAGACTGTTTAAGTTTACCCTTAATAAAAAATGAAATAGAAAAAAAGCTTTTCTTAACAAACTGTGATGACTATTTGTAAGGCTGGGTGTTTTAGACTGCTTGAATATAGCATCGAGACTTATTGTTCAAAAAAAAGATCTGTTTTGGTCTTTTTCTGGGGACGATATCTTTCCGTTACAGTTTGCTTACATTCTGCAGATGATATTGGAAGGCTGTTGACCTGAACGCCGTAATTCTTGCCATGTTTAGAAAGGATATCAGCCTTATCTGAGTGAAAGTGTTTACAGTCGGATCGTGTGTAGAATTCAGATTACAAATTTTCTCACACCGCAGGTGAGCACACTCTCTCAGACCTGTAATAAACACGCTTTCTTGTTAGTTTTGTCGGAGAATGATTACATTTCTCTGTCGGAGAATGATAAAATCGTGGCTCATTTGGACTGATTTGGCCGAATCAAACCGATGGGCCGCTGTACGCAGTGGAATTTGTGTTACGCAACACAAATCAAATACTAATGCCGTTTTAAAATCCTACAAGGACCATTTATAGATCTGTGTATGGATTTATATAATGGCTTTAAATGGGCACTTTGTGTGTGTATGTTGGTCGTCTTTCAGTTTGAAAGGAGACGTAGCGATTTTGGTACAATCTGCCAAGCGTGTGTGTGTGGTATAGTCAGATGCTTGCACCCTCCGAGACTGGCGAGGAACTCAATGATGCCATTGAAGTGTGTGTGACTCCGCACAGCTCTCTATCACTCACACACATTCTCATTGTATCCACAGCAATGGAGCGATGTCCATTTTGAATTGAATGTGCGCCCAATTTGGCCTTTGTGTGTGTGTTTGTGCATCTCTGTGTCTTTGCGAGAGATAGAGGCCTTGTGTTGAAGAAAGACCCATTTTTTGTGCATCTTTGTATGCATTTGTGTGTGTTCAGGCCACAGAGTTTGTTTACCCCTCTGGCTGTGAGCTCTGCAGGGTGTGAACTATCACATGCAAAAAGGCTGATGAATCTCAATCCAGATACACACACACACACATGGTTAGAGCGATGCATTGTGGGAAGAGGTGCCCTGAGACATGTAGCGGGGCATTAGCGGTCTCGACTGACATGGGGACACATCACTGTCACAGTGTAGCCTAACTGAAAGTACCTTCCCTCGGGAGGTAAGGAACATTTAGATAAGAGCATGAAATCGCGCCTCACTGATTAGTGCTGTCCTGCAGCATCTGTCCCATGAGTTAGCATCATCTAGTTAGCAGATTTCTTTGCGTTTGCTTTCAGGGGACACATTTGTACCAAAAGAGCATGAAGATATCAGTCTGTCTACTTGACGGCTACATTTCCTTTACCTCAGTGGTAGTGATATACAGTGGGGATATTTTCCAGCAAATTTATAGATGTTTTTTTTTCCCCTCTTTGTTAAAGAGAAATCCTGTGTATAAGTTCCAGCAGTTCGTTTTTGGCGTGGTGTTGCATTCTCTGGGAAGAAAAAGGACAAAAGCTATTAATGAGGATGCACCAAGGGTTCCTACTGGTATTTTAAAGATCCATAATATTAACAATACTAGAACTGAAAAATGTTTTAGCTTCAAGCCCCAGAAGGTTTTCAGTATGTGAGCAATTCAAAAAAGCAGGGTTTTTAAAAGCTTTTTAAAAATTCTTTGGCATAAAGAAATTAATCTGATTAATGAATGAATGAATGAAATAATAACATGCATTGTAGTATATAAAGCCATATAAATATATAATATATAAAATAAAGTAAATAATATAAATGCCGTTTTGAAAGAAATTAATATTTTATTTAGCAGGGATGCTGTAATAACCTTTAAGTAATGTTCTGTTTAAAAAAAGAAAGAAAGAGAGAAAAAGAGCTGCAACTTTTTTTAATAACATTTTAATATCAGCAATGTAATAATAATGAGAAACATTTCTCAAGCAGGAAATCAGCGTATCAGAAGGATTTCTGATCATGTAACACTCAAGTGATGAATGATGATCAAATGAATGAAGTCTCTTTCTTTTTTTAAACATTAAAAAAATCTTACCAACCCCAACATTTTTAATGGTAATGCACATTTAAATATTTGTAAAGTTCACTAAAAAGGGTGGAAAGCATATCTAGATTTGCCACTGCTAAGGTTTATTACACATAAAGAGTAGAGTAGAGTAGAGTTATAAATTGCTTCGTGATGGTGTTCATTGTCAGAACCAATCAAAAGGATTGATAAACAAGGTTAACATGATACATGATACACAGGATAATTTTCCTGTCATGGTAGATTGCAACCTCAGTTTCTCTATACCATGACTGATTATAGATGTGATCCAAGCATTGAGCAGCTTGATTATGGTGTATCTGCTACATATGTGTGGGATATTAGTTGAATGTGCTCTCGGTTCTAGTGTGAACATTACTAACTTGCCAAAAAATTAGACTTTTTTTTTTTCTCTGTTTGTTCATGTGTGAGTGCTTTCCTTTCATTCTGTGTGTGATGGTGGCATCAGTAACGTTGTTTGTGATCTGGGAGGTTTATGTAAACACTTGAAAGCACCGTGGGAGTATGTAGGATCTTACAGGATGGGAACAGATCGTTTGAAATATGTTTAAATTCATTCCAGTTTACAAGCTGGACACACTAAGAGCTACTCTGCTAACAGACTGCAAGAATCATGAGTTTATTCAATGATGCAAGATTATTTTTTATATTTTTTCAAATTAAATACACTATACACTAGGACTGCACAATAATTGATTTTCTAATTGCAATAACAAGTACAGATGCCACAATTATGCAATCATCGAAAGTGGCAATTTAGAGTTCAAAGTCCACTAACGTTATTCTGAGTGCTTAAGATGTGTTTTTTCTTTTAGGTTATCTTAACGGTGTTTGCAGTGTTTTAGTATAATATTATAATATCATTCATAGTTTTAATTTTGTATTTAAAGAATAAACTAATCCTATGTGTAATTGTCATTTGTGGCGTATAGAAAAGCGAAAGGTATTTCAATTAAGCTTGTTTTTGTTCACGTAAAAATATGGGATGCGGTTGCTTTAAACAATGGCATTAACACCATTCAGTGTAAATTGTGATAATCATAACTAAGAAAAATCTTAAAACTTAAATGATTTCTGTTATAATCTTGTATGCAACCAATAAAAATACATAACACCTTAATTTATGCATTAAACTAAGTTGAGAATTGGGCATATCTGTGTGTTATGCTATGAAAAGAAAACCTAAAATTTTAATTTAAACATGAACCATCTAAATAAAGTACAAATTCAATAAATAATATATAATTGAGGGATCAAACATGTCCTATTTTGTTGTGTTCCTGGAAATAATAAAGTATTATATAAAATAGCTGAACTCCTGTCATGTGTCTGTCTGGAAAACATTGTTGCTTTAGTTGTATCAAAGTTTTTTGTTAGTGGTTCTCAATAAGTATTGTTTCAGTTATACTTTTTAAATTAATATTATTAATTAACAGTATAGTGTTCATTAATATTTTTAAATAGCTCTTAGTTGTATTTTCAATCTTGTTTTGTTGTAGTAATTTTGCTTTTATCATTCGTATTAGATTGTACTTTTTATATATACATATAAATAAAAAATAAATAAGTAAATAAAACAAAAAAAAAATACAAAAAAAAATATATATATAATGATACTTTTTTTATTATTGTTATTTTTATTTCCGTTTTAATTATTTTAGTACTTAAACTTATTTCAGACAAGGCAACTCAAGTTTTCCATCTAATATTTATATTTTATTTCAAAATTATTTTAGTTTCCATTTTACTACTGTACTTTGAGTTTTAGTTTTGAAATTATGTATTTGTGAGTGTTATGCACACAGCTGAGGTGAGCCTTTTATCATTTCTCTGTGCTTTTCCTGTAGTGTTGATGTTGTTTAACACAAGTCATAACGGCTTCACACAGCTAGAGAATCTCAATCCTCTCATTTTTATCACATATTCCCGCTCCTAATTTATTACCCTGTCTGTGTCATCAGACATCTTATTGTTCCTGTTTATCTGCTAATGACCATCTGTTTCCCCCTCAACCAGCATCTCTCTCTCGCTTTCTCTCTCTCCTGTCTCTCTCACATTCTCACTGGTTGTTATTAATATCCATTGAACAGAGACTCCATCCCTGAAACCTGCGTGCAGTTTCACCCTTAATGCACCAAATAGAGAGAAAGTGAAGATAAGAACGTGAAAATGGAATAACAGTTTTAAGTTAATAATTTTAGTAAAATTTGATAATCATGATTTCTTTCATTTAGCGAAATGTATCATTTTGGAATTTGTGTGGTGCAATGGTAAAAATAGAAACTAATTTTCAAAGCTGGGAAAAAAATGATGGAAAGTAGTCAAAAGGTTTCTATGAATGCATTGTATTTTTATCTAGACCTACATCTGTAGACATGTCATTGGCTGAATTAGAAATTGCTCTATGTAAGTACAATATTGATCAAATGTTCTGACAACTAAAGTCATGAAAAGGTCACCAAAGAAGCATAAACTTGATCTAATTTGTATGATTTATAGATTTACAACAGATAGACATATTTTTAGATAGCACTTTGAAGATTTATAGATTTTTGTTGTTTACTATTGGTTTATATGGCTTGGAGTGACATTGTGTGTTGTGTTCTGGTTGCCTAGCTGTGTATGTTGAGTTTCAGGAAGATGAACTGATTATTCTCTAGATAAGACGGCATTTAGCTGGTAAGCTATATATTCATAGATAACACTGTGTTTCATCTAGTTATTTATAGCCCAGTTTAGAGGAACTCTTGAGAGAAAACTTCATCTCATTTTACACCAATATTGACACTTTGAATTCTGCTATATCTTTATCGGAAAGCTCTTTTCAGTGATTATTATTATTCAGTATATACAGTAATCTATGTTTGTGGTAACATTTCGTTAAAACATCTAACTAAAATGTTTCAGAATATGTTTATACCTTAGATAACCTTGATAACTTTCAGATAATGTTTTATTTGTTTGGACATGAGTAAAAAGGGTTACGAGCTTGTTGAGTTGTTTACTCTGTAATTAGTCCATCCGTTTCCAGTTTGACCCATTGATGCTGGTGGAACATGAAAGATGGGCGCTGTTACATTTGACTGTAATTTACCACACAATGAAGGCACTGCCAGCTGTCATGTGAGTTTTTAACTGTGCAGGATACTATTCCTTCTACTTGCATTGCTTTGACCATTCTCTCTATGTCTAGCAAACCACGATTGGTCGATAATTTACAATGCCTGCATGCCATAGGCTAAACTTCTTTTTCAGCAAGTATGCAAGCAATAGCAAAACAAAGCATTTTCCCTACCTGTACTCATTGTATCACGTGCCATGGGTGCAATATTTAGCAAGACACAAAATATGTACCAATAAGTACATATCAATGCCGTTTCACTCCGCTTCGAATCCCATGTTCGACACACAGTTCGACAAAAAGGATCAAACGCTTTAGGGTGGATTTGGTGTAGTGAAATGACTTGTGGCCAGGTATGGTGACCCATACATCTGCATTTAACACATCCAACGTGCACACACAGCAGTGAGAAGTGATGAACACACACACACCGTGAACACACACCCGGAGCAGTGGGCAGCCATAACTGGCGTGCCCGGGGAGCAGTTGGGGGTCTCACCTCAGTCGTGGTATTGAAGATGTAGGGAACTATTGCTTCCAAATATTTAAAGCAATGGTTATTCACCAACCCCACCCACAATCCCTGTCCATTAGGCCACGACTGCCCTTCTGTAGTACAGCAACATGACAGATCAGGTTGCATTTTCCAATTACTTGTATACTTGCTGAAAAAGACATAGAGAGAATGACCAAATATTTAAAGCAATAGTTCACCCAAAAATGAAAATTCTGTCATCATTTTCTCACCTTTGTAGTTCCAGATCTGTGTTGAGTCACCATTGACTTCCATAGTTTTTTTTTTCCCTACAATAGAAGTCAGCGGTGTCCCAAAACATCCTGGTTACAAACTTTCTTCAAAATACCTTCTTTTGTGTTCGGCAGAACAAAGAAATTCATACAGATCTGTAACTACTCGAGAGTGAGAAAATGACGACAGAATTTTCATTTTTGGGTGAACTATTACTAAATGAAAAAGTCAGCCTTGTTTGCACTGGAGAATGTGCTTTGATTCTAGCATCTCCCAGTCGAATACTGTGTGCTTCCTCTGAGTCCACTGTCTAGGTGATATCTTATGTAACGTGATAAGTAAATCTGAATCAATAAAGCCGCAGCGCTGCCACTTGCCTACTGTCATCTGGGGGTTCTAAATATAGCGGGGATCATATTTTATTGTGACCCCGTACTCTGTGAAGGAAGGCCTTTGTTCTGCATGTGGTTTTATGTCTCTGTGTGTGTGTGTGTTCGTTGTCCTCAATAAAAGCACATGACTGAGTCAAAACACACACAATGTGCTGCGAAGATGAACACACCACGAGAGAAAGAGAGAGACTCGGGATGTTTGAAAATACAGGAGATGAAAGAGTTTAAGATAAGATTATACCAACAAAAGTAACTTAATCATATCTATCAGTGCAACGATGTAATTTTATATCCGTAAGGCATCTATCCTCGATATTCTCAGAAAAGCATTACTCTTATCAAATGTAAATCTGTGAAGGACCAGCTTGTTTTGATTGCATTTTTAAATGCTATTAGCACAGTACAAAAAAACAAAATGGTCAAATGTTTTTTTTAGATATTTTTTGTAAGTTTTGTGTTAAATAAAAGAGTAGTATTATTGCTGTTATTATTTGATATTTATACTAAAAGGTTTTTCTTTTTAAAATAAATGAATGCTTTTATTCAGCAAGGGTGCGATGGTAACACTTTAAAGCCTTTATGCATAGTGCATTATAAAAGAAGTTTTATGCATTAATTAGGCTATGCCTTGCAATGCACCTTATAATGCATCTCATGAATAATTGTAACCACAGTTAATACATTATAACACTTTTCAATTCATTGTTACACTATGCATTTTAAATTTGGTTATAATTATTTATAACACAATTTAATGTATAACAAAAAAATGATGCTTTATGTCCTTTAATAACCCCTTATAATGCATTTTTTAGTAAAGGCTTCAAGTAAAATGTTACTGCTGCATTCATTTAACAAAAAGGGAAAGTAAAGGCATTTATAATGTTACAGAAGATATTTTGAATAATTTTGAAAAATGCATCACAGACTTTTTCTTTATTTTATTTTTTGTACATTTTAATTAATTAGTTAATTTTAAGTAGCACAACTGTTTTTAACATTGATTGTAATAATAATGTTAAGTGATGTTAATTTGGAAGTTTGTGCTTTATGCCATGTTGCATTGCTCTTTTGACCCACTATTGTCTCTGCCAGTGTTGTTCTCCAGTTGTAGACAAACAGTAAGATGAAACATGCATTTGAAAGGTGTGTGTGTGTGTGTGTGTGTGTGTGTGTGTGTGTGTGTGTTTGAAAGCTAGGCAAACTGCACAGGTCTTTTATCTTGGAGAGATCTGCAGCGTCAGAAGAGCTGAAATCCACTGTTTCTCTTTGTAGAGGGACTGAACTGAAGCGTGTGGAGTTGTTTAAAGATAATTAAGCGACATTTGAAGTAGTAAAATGCTTGGTTTATTTATTGACACAGCCATTAAAAGTGGTATGATCTCTGTATCACCACTGACCCTTACATTATTTAACTGCATTGGTCATTTCCTAAAACTGAAGTGTATAATGCATGTATATTTTCTACCTTAGTTTATTGTGCAAACAGTGTTGCTCTTTGCATTGTTTGGTCAAAATTTGGTTCAGGACAGGTTTACCTAAAAGGAGTATTTTTACACTTCAGACATTTTATTTTATTTTTCCTCCATGGTTTTTCTACGAATATGAACTGTGTGCTATTACTTGATCAAATTGCTATAAATGATCAGATTTTTCACCTGGTAGGTAATAAAATGGGCAGAAACACTTACTCAAATCACCTATAATATTCAGTCTGACAGCAGCTATTAGTTTAGAGTGACAGTACGTTCTGCATGATACATTTATCTGATTCTTTAGGAATTTTGTGGACTTAAAACTCAAGCTTTAGCTGTTGTGTGTGTGTGTACAGGTTTATATATGGTTTATATAACAACATGTACGTGTGTGTGTGTGTGTGTGTGTTTGTGTGTGTTGCTTTCTAGGAAATGATATGTAACATCAGTGCCAGGAAGTGAGAAACCTCAAGCATGGGGCTGTAGTTAGAGAAGAAGAGCAAAGAATGCGGAAAAGATTTGTTTGGATGTTTGAAATGTATGATGCATGAGATAATGTAACGAATGGGTGAAAATGAAATGCTTGAATATAAGCTGAACTTTCTGAGCATGTTTTATGAGAGTTGAAAATCATCAGTTAGAGTTTTCAGTTTATCATTTGAACGAAGTGTATTTGAAAAAAGGATTTTCCAGTGGACTTTTTTTGTGCCATGTCTTGTGTAATAGTAGTTTTGGTAATGGCCTTTATGAAAATAAAACATGGTGTCATGGAAATACAATTGCTTTGAGGACATTACTGTTGTAATACAATGTTTGTTTGTTTTTGCTTGTGTTTTTTTTTTTTTTTTTTATCAATATACTATAATATTACATTATATCATTTAACTCTGGTCATGTCGCAATACCTTGTTGTTTAAGGAGCTTTACACAGTTATTTCTCAGTAGTGTCTCATTAGTGTTTAAAGCAACTAGTTAGTGTTGAGTATATATGTGAAAGAAATAATTTTTGTTATTTATTTATTTTATTCATTTTTATCAGGGTCTGTGAGGGAATTCTGGATTTCTGCTCAACTAAAGAACATGCAGAGATTCAGTGTGTTTTACCAAATGTGACAATTGTACAGTAATTCTTCATTGCATTTGTTAAAAACTTTTGTCAGACTGTTCAATTAAACACATCCCAGATCTGTGTGTGTGGTCACAGGAATAGAAGCTCTTGACTTTAGATGGCCTCTCAACATTTAAAACGAACATGAAACAAGCAGATGACCAAAAGCAAATTCATGCTGTGCCGTTTACATAAGAGAAAATCATTTAATGATTTCACTGGAAATGAAGACAGTCCAGTGCATCTAAATGTCTTTACTCATCTCTTTTTTCACTTGGCAAAATTAAATGTGCATTACATATGCTGCTTTTATAGTGATTATGATCTGTCTTTAGCCCGAAGGCTTTTTGTACATGTGTGTTTGTGTGTGTGTGTGTGTGTGTGTGTGTGTGTGTGATTCCTGCTGAGAGGCTTATGTGTAGTGTTAAAGTGGATGACGCAGGAAGCTTTGAGCCACCTGCTCTCTGTCATTGCAACAATGTCGCCAAACCATTTGGACAACGCCGTTTGACAGTAGGAATATGGATAATCGTGTTCAAATCAGCTGAATATCACACTTGGATTGGAGTTTGTGGTGATCAGGACCTCTACATGTACCATCATTAATTAAACTTTTCGGCGGACCGATTTTGTTTTGTTTAGTTTGTGGAAATGCTTGTATTGTGGACATTCAAACAAGTGTCAATATGTGATTAAAAACAGGACAGACATGTCAGAATGTTGCTTCAGGGCTCTGAGATGGTAAAACCAGATGCATTCTTGCTTTTGTTTTCTTTTTCATCCTCGTTTCACTGAAACATACTTGTTTCTCTTGATCTCTACCAGGTGTCTGCAGCAGAAGAGCGTTTGGGGCCAATGCGACTGACCCAGGAGCCCATTCAGGTAGAGTCCTGTTTAGTAATTTTGCTTCAGAAGCCTGGAGTTGGTAACATTTGTAATTTTTTTAAAAAATAAGTATCTTATGTAGTATTATCGCACCAAGTCTGCATTTTTTTCTGTATCAGAAATACAGAAAAAATTGTAAAACATTATTACAGTTTCAAATTACTATTTTCTATTTGAATATACCGTAAAAGGTCATTTATTTCTGAGATGCAAAGCTGAATTTACTATAGTCTTCAGTATTGCATGGTCTTTCAGAAATCATTCTAATAGGCTAATTTGCTTTTGACAAAAATAAAGATATTTTTATTATCATTAATGAAAACAGTTGCACTGCTTACTTTATTTATTTAAAAAATAAATATTTTACTTCAGTAACATAAATTTGCTTACTGTCACTTTTGATCAGATTAGTGTATGCTCGCTGAATAAAAGTATAAATTTATTTCTGAAAAATTCACATTTTTGAATGGTAGTCTATTTATTGGCTTTTCAAGTGTTTGATCTGGTTAATGATCTGGGTTTGGTAAACAAAAGGTGTATGTTTAATCGCCTAATTACTGAGATTGTGTCCATGTTATCATTGTGCAAGGCAGTAAACCTCAGATTGCTTTAAGTGAATAATTAAAGTACTATATGTTGCTTTAAATGAAAAAAAAAGTTAAGCATTAAATGGTTAATTCACCCAAAAATATATTTTGTATTTCCTTGTAACATCCATAAAAAAATTGTCAACCACTATAAAATACCCAGTTTCTAGCAAATTAATTCATTATTTCAGGATCACATAGTTCTGGGGTGAGGTCTGGATTATTTTAAAGCACAATCTCTTGATCTTATGGGATTTAATGCATAATTGTGGGTCATTATGAAACCATGTACTGAAGCATTATGACCTCTCATAGACCCTGCAGTAATACGTTGTATACGTTGTCACTGTGACTTCATATTGCACTCTTTTTAGTGATGTTTTCATCTCACATAGGCTGTGCAGTGATTGATTTTTACTGTGTTGCATAACAATGCATTACTGTCATTGCTGCATTGTCCTGTATCTGGGTGCCCTCACTCATTTGCCATCCTGCAAAGACCTCTTAACATGGATTCATGACCCCAGGGATAATCTTGAGATGTCTCAAAGGATTGACACGATTATCCAGAGTGCTTGTGTGTGTGCGTTCGCATGTGTGTATTAGTGTGTGGTATTAGTGGGAATTATGGTTTACTAACAGTGGAGTTGTGAAACAGAAAGTGTGCATAATGTTAACCTAATGACTGACTGCCATTTGTCAGTCACTGTAAATTAAGGACGTTTATGTTATTTCTGACTCATCTCTGAGGCAAATTTGCCTCATGTAACTGTAGAAATCAATCAAGATTGATTTTTACAAATGAATCACCTGTCATATAGGGTCTTTTGAAATTGAATTGATTGAAAAACAATCCCCCCACACTGTTCCAGAGTTATTTTAGTATCATTGATTCTAGTTATTTACATAGATTTTTTTGTGTGTCTGTATGGTTTTTAGCATTAGTTTGTTTACTTTTTGTTATTTTAGTTTTACAATTAGAAAGTTTGCCTTGGCAGCTGAATTTTTAATGTTTCATGTTTTAATATATTTATTATGTTTTACAGAAAAAGTTTTTTGACCAGTTTTTTTTGCACCCTCAAATTTTCGAAATAGTTGTATCTCAGCTAAATATTGTCCTATCCTATTAGGGTTGGGTCGATAGACGATGCCATCATCCATCACCGATGGCCGATAGACATCACAATGCTGATCCTCCGCCACAGCAGCAACCAGCTCGCGAAAACCACACTTAATCTATGACGGGATTGGCGGCAAATTTATGCCATTAAGCGAGTACAGCACTGATGCTGGCGAGCGCGGTAAACATCTCGCGAGAGGAAAACAGATGTACATGCGAAGAAACGGGGCCCGCAAGCTCATTTCAAACCCTTGCGCATGCTTGATGTGTCATCCGTGTGCAATTCAAGCACTCGCAAGCGATCATCCCTGCGCTCGATCGTCTCTCACCTGCTCGTGCGAACACTGTTTTTGTCATTTTTGCCAGTCGTGGGGCGGGGCTTGGTGTTTTAGTTACAACTAAACAACAACCCCCCCGCCCCCCCAACAACCGCTGCCTACGACGACGGTACCATCGTCCATCGCGATGTTTCACATTAGACATTGTACGATGCCAAATTGGTCCACATCGCCTAAATCCTATCAACCATATATCAATGAAAAGCTTGTTTATTCAGCTTTCAGATTATTTATATATCTCAATTTTGAAAAATTGACCCTTATGACTGGTTTTGTGGTACAGGGTCACATATAAGAGGTTACCAAAAATCATTTGCCGCCTTCTATTTCACACACGATAGGTTTAATTCTAATCAAATGCTACTCTGGTGATGTCTAAAAAGCACTTTCATTCATAATGAGCAGTTGCACTTATACATTAGTGCCACCAAATCTGACAACACATCATTACAGGTTACCAAAATCTCTCTATTTTATTCCTCTCTATTTTAATAATTGCTTTATTGTTTCTTAAATGTACTTTGCTGATGTCTAATCTCCTCTGTCTGCTCTATATTATATGCTAGAAAGCATATTACATTGGTGCGATTGATGTGGTGCTGTTTAAACTTCTCTATTTTATACCCTAGAAAGCATTTTGATTTGATGTGAACACTTATAATATACAAGCAGGGTCACCAAAGTGGACGACACACTTTTACAGGTTACCAAAAGCTGTTATCACTCCCTTTATTTTACACAGAATTGCTTTAGCTTTACTCAGACTCACTTTTATGATGTCTGATCTTCTTTGTAAGATATAATATTAAAAGCATGTAAACATCACCAAATAAACCAGTCACCAAACCCCGACAACACAGCGTTACAGATTACAGAAATCAGATACTTATATATGTGCTGATCCTGCCATATCACTGTCTGTCCAAATTCAAGCAATATATTTTCAAAGATATTTCAAGGATACATATAACCAAACTGAATTTGAGTAACATTAAAAGGTTACTCCATTCCAGAATGAAAATGTTGTCCATCCAATAAAGCATTACAGTAATCTAACCTCAAGGTCATAAACGCATGAATTTACATTTCTGCATTTGAGGTTGAGAGTACAGGTCGCAATTAAGATATGTTCTTGAGATGGAAAAACGCAGTGTTACAGATACTACACACATGGCTTTCAAATGAAAGATTGCTATCAAACAGCACACCTAGGTTCCTAACTGAGGAAGAAGAATTGACAGAGCAGCCATCAAGTGTTAGACAGTGGTCTAGATTACTACATGTGTGGTTTTTAGCTCTGATATTATTAACACCTTTGTTTTTTTTTCAGAATTTAACAGTAAGAAGTTACTTGTCATCCAATTTTTTATATCAGCTATGCATTTAATTAGTTTATCAATTTGGTGTGTTTCACCTGGCTGAGAAGAAACATAGAGCTGAGTATCATCAGCATAACAGTGAAAGCTAATATCTCCCAAGGGTAACATGTAAAGCATAAAAAGTAACGGCCCTAGTACTGAGCCTTGAGGTACTCCGTATTGC
>JAUMHQ010000033.1:575626-596432 GCA_032361165.1 Enteromius paludinosus | reverse complement strand
ATAAACATCATTACGCCTATGGAATGTCCCCATAAAACATGTAAACCCAACATGTGTGTGTGTGTGTGTGTGTGTGTATACATAACCTATTTTTCTAAAATATATACATGCATGTATATATATACATAATGAATACACAGCATGTGTATTGGATGTGATTAATAATGATTAATCATTTGACAACACTTAAATATTTATCCGAGTGCAATGCCTCATCACACAGACCTCCCAAATGATTTTTAATATAAATATCCATAGCAGATAATTTTATTGTTTACTGATCCCTGCAGAAAAATCTGGACTCAAATTTAACTTGCAATACAAACTATCAGAACATGCAATCTGTGTGGTAAATGTAGTGCTGTATTAAATGTGTGTGTGTGTCTCTCTCTCAGAGGTACCTGGAGAACAGCAGTGTGTCAGCCTGTTATAATGAGTTAATCCAGTTAGAACACGGAGAGGTCCGAGCTCAGTTCAAACTGAGGTAAGTATAAAACCAAAGCTAGAAGGAAGTTCAGCGAAGACGCTGTTGTGAGACGGTCACTGAAGGCTTCAGTATTTGTTTGTGTTACTGTTGTTGCAGGGCTTGTAACTCTGTGTTTACCGCGTTAGAACAGTGTCAGGAAGCTGTGGAGATCAGCAGTGAAGATCATGTCATACAAGTGAGTTTTGGGATACAAGTGTATCATCCCACTGGGATTTGGTTACATGTAGGAAGGCCATTTTCATTCAAAACAACATCCTTAAAAGGACTACTTCCTGGATATAATGCAGTAAAATTAAGGCCGCACCAGACACTTTGCATTCAGTTCAATATGGCGGTCCAAAACAATTCATCTAATCACCAAAATGAGATTTAAAAATGTAGAAAATACATTGGATGCTGCCACCATTGTGCATACTCATAGAAAATAATGTGTTTGAATTTAAGACATGTTCGACACAGCACTGTGCTCATCCAGAGTGCAATGCCCTTAAAGGAACACTCCACTATTTTTGAATAGTTGAGTTTTACTGTTTTCAAATCCATTCAGGCGATCTCTGGGTCTGAGGTATGCAGCGCCTGAAAATAGCTGGGGAAGATCATTACTCATGTACTTTAAGAATCTTAATCACATTAAACTTGTAAACATTATTAAATATTTAAGATTTCCTTTGACTTTGGAGTGTTACAAGTTGTTCATGCATATATAAGATCCTTAAAGTTGCAAAGACTAAAGTCTCAAACCCAAAGAGATATTGTTTACAAATGTTAACAGTCATCCACGTCTTCTTAAAACGCTTCGTTTAAAAACTCTTTGCATAACACTGGCCAAAAATTTAGGCAAAAAAAAAAATTATATCTTTGTAAGCAAATGTTAACAGGATAAAAATACATTGCAAAATATTTAGTCTTTTAAAAATATTTTTCTTTTTGATTCATGTTTTTGTTATTATTAGTAGTAGTATAATCAAGAATAATATTATTTTTATATATACTTCTACTCTAATTTCCTCATATTAATGCATTTTAAATGCATTTTTTAAGCAATTATACCTTTAAATTATACCTTAAAAAAATATTTTTTAAATACCTTAAAAAATATTTTTTTAAGGTATAATTGAAATCCAAAGTAATAATGATATTTGACATGTTTACTGCAACAATTAAGCTACAAGAAACCCATGATATAGGAATACAATATATTAATATATGAAAAAAGTGGTGTAGAAATAATTTCCACTCAATTGCTTTTAGCAATTAGCAATGAAATGTCAACACCAACTTTCAGTTTTAAAGTAGTAAGACTGAAGTAGTACTTTCTTCTAAAACATACTCTAGTAATCTTTTTCTGTTTAGTATGTAAATCCAGCATTTGAAAAGATGATGGGCTATCATAGAGGTGAACTGATTGGTAAAGAGTTGACCGAACTGCCAAAGAGTGACAAGAACAGCGCCGACCTGCTGGACACCATCAACACCTGCATCAAGAAAGGAAAGGTTAGTCTGCCATATCACTACTAGGACAAAATATTAGATCATGTTTGCCTTTACCTGTGCCACTTTTTCCAAGCCTAACAATCCTTATATTTGTCTTTAATTCGATTATGTTTGTGCCTGTTCGCTTAGGATTGGCAGGGGATCTATTTTTCACGGAGAAAGTCAGGGGACAGCATTCAGCAATATGTCAGAATCACTCCTGTGATTGGCCAGGGAGGGTGAGTCCCATGATTATAAAAATTTAAATGAATTTGTCATTCTAGAATATAATTTTTTTTATGATTTAATTGTAATTAATTAACATTTAGCTATAATTTAATATTGACATAAAAAATATAATAAATATTTTAACAAATAATAAAATAAATATATAATAAATTATATATAATTTTTTAAATACTATAAATAATATAATCTATTATTTTTATGTTCTAAATAAATTATGGGTGCCAGAAATAAGGGTAATTTAGTTTATACTGTTGCTGCCATTGGTTTTATATATACAAATCAGCTAGAATAAAACAGTCAAATCAGACAATTGTTTCCTTACCTTTTAGAAAAATACGCCATTTTGTGTCCATCAAGAGGCCTTACAGTGACAACCACAGACAGGTACATTTCTTTTCTTTCTTATATGTGAGACTTTACTTTTAATCAGTGAGTATCCAATAAATGTTGGCCAAGTTTAATGTTCACCTATTAATAGTGCTCTCAAATTAGCAGCAAAACTTAAAGTGTGCAAGGCTCATGGGGACAGCAGTGGGCAGAAATGTTAGCTACGCTAAAGCATCCATCCTGACAGGCCAGTGTCAGAGAGCCAGGCGGGCGTCAGGGTTATTAATAACCCTCCACAGGCTCAGGTCTAAACCCTGCTGTTAGTTCTAGCATTAGCTGGAGCCGCTGATCAGAAAGGCCTGTGAGAAACAGACACACTGACGCGTGTGTGAAATAGCTGTTGCTTTACTCACTGGTGTTAGTATTACCATTCACACACTCGCTGTCTGTATGCCGTGCTAACTAACCATAGTTCCTGTCGAAATACAATGGTTGCTGCGATTAGTGATACTACAGTACACTAGAATGAAATCTTTGTTGCTGTCCAGCATCGTTTCATACATGCATCAGTCATATCGGAGGTAGTGTGTGAACATGCACATGTCGATAGTATTGAAAAACACTTGATCAGTATTTACATCAGCTTATTCAATAAAAATGCTTACTACAGGAGACGTTATTTTAGACGCAAAAATAATTTGGCTTGTTTTCTGAGATTCAAATTTATATTAGTTCCTACCTTGATTTTTTTTATTTTATGATGTTATTAGCAAATATATATTTTTTATTTTAAGCATAACACACAGAATTTTGTTATGGTTATTTAAATATATAAAAATTTTACATTGGAAAAACTGTATAAACTATACATTGTCTGGGGTCAGTAAAATGTTTTTAAGAAATGTAATTATGAAATATAAAAAATGTATATGAAATATATATAAAAAAAGTAATATAAAAAATAAGACATTTTACTCCTTAAGGGTTCTTTAAATTGGTCAAAGATGGTAATAAAAACATTTATGTTACAAAAGATAGTTTTTTCAATTCATTAAAGACAAAATCTCCACCAAAAAATAAGTAAAAATAAAAATAAATGTTAAAAATAAAAATACTGTATGTGCGTATGTATCTATATATGTGTATATACACAGTACACACATATAAATATATATATATATATATATATACATGTAAACAGGTTTTTTTATGTGATTAATCGCGATTAATCATTTGACAGCACCATTTTAAATATATTCAGATAGAAAAGAGTTATTTTAAATTGTAATAATATTCCACAAAAGTAGTTTTAATGCCTTGGTGAATTAATTCGAATAAATGTTTTCTGTTTTGTTAGAAAAGATCAAACCAGATTAAAATAACAGTAATTATCAGTGGGCTTGTGGTAAATCTTCTCCTGTGGTGCAGTGTGTTTGTTTGTTATGAAACGTGTCATCTCACTTAATCAGATTTCCTGACCTCATCCTTCAGGACAGTGTAGATAAACTCTTTTATGCTTCTACTTACATGTCATCTGGTTTTGAGTGTGTGCGCATATGCGTGAGTGTCAAAATGTCTAACCATGCTCTCCTTTTTCTGTCTGTAACATGTAACTTTTAAAAAGCAAACCTCACACTGCGTAGATTCCTTTTTGGCAGTGTTCTACAGTCTCTAACCTAAGACTGAAAATCCTGTTTTATTCATTCAAAACTTGATCATGTTAAAAGGATTAAATGGATTGCGGCGGGCAGGATTTCCAGCCAGGTGAATTCAGCAAATGCTTAAAGCGTGCTCTGATCAGGAACAGAGCTGACAGAGCGACAAGTGATAAATCCTGTCTATCCAATGTTAATCTGAGCCTCTGTCCTAAAGAGCCGCAACAAACATGCAACAAGACATGTTTGAAGTTGGTTGGCTTTCTGTCATAATGCGTGATTAAACAGCAACAATGTTATGAAGTGATTTGAATTGATATATATGATTCACCAAGGCTGCATTTATTTGATCAAAATGACAGTAATATTGTGATATATTTTTACAATTTAAAATAAATATTTTCTATTTCATATATTTTAAATTCTGTAATGAGTAATGAACTGATTTTTTTGTTTAATATTTTTTTGTACATTTGTAATTTTTTTTAAAGATTTTTTGATGAATAGAAACTTCAAAAGAACAGCATTTGTCTAAAAAATATATTTTTGTTATTATAAATGTCTTTATTATAAATGCGTTGATATATTGTGTATAAAATGTGATCTTGAAATTTCATGTAATTAATTACATCTTATATTATTTTTACTATTTATAATATTTAATTATATTTTTATTAATATTTAACTTTATAAAAATAAAGACATTTTGCCATTAGCATTTGTTTTACATTGAAATTAATGTTAATTATTGACTTGTATTAGTATAGATATTATATTTAACTGCTCTATTTAATTTGATATTTTATTTAGTATGTATTATATTTAATGTATTATATATTACATTACATTATATTAATATGTAACTTGTTAAGGGAGTTTGTCCAATATAGATTTTGCTTGGTATTGGTATTAGTGTCAAGGGTAACACTTGTCCTTGTTACACGTTAGATGTACTAACTATTCTAATAATAATAAATTATGCATAATTACATGCATGTAACCCTAAACTGAACCCTAACCATATAGTAAGTACATGTAGGAAATTAATATTATTCAGTACTTACGAGTATAAAATTGCATTGTAACAAGGACACCAATAAAATGTAACAGCTTCAAGATTTGAAGTATATTTTATTACATGTAATAGTTATTGTATTTAGTTAGTACATTTAGTATTTACAATATTTACCATATTGAAATTAATATTACAATTCACATTTTTAAATATTTACAAATATTTTCACAAGGATTTTGTTCAATATCATTTTTATGTTTGCCATGTATTGACGTTAGGATCAGGTTTTGACGTTGTTTAAAATGTTGGTATTGTGATAAATTCACGCCATGTTGTAATCTATAGTGTCCAAGAACCACCCACTGAGACAAGAAAAAGATGTCCGGTTGATATTTCAGCAACCTTGCATGTTGTGACCTGGGACTAGTTAACTCTGTAAACTTACCCGCTGTATTCCACACAAAACATAATCACTCTCTAATTCATCTGACACCTGATATCAGTTGCACATTAGTCTGTGTTGTACTGTTGCCGGAAAGTTTACTCTGAGATCAGTGAGAGGTTTGAACACTTAGCAATCAGTGTGTGTGTGTGTGTGTGTGTGTGAGAGAGAGAGAGCTGATCAGAAATCTGTGTTTGCAGGTTCATAAGTTGAGCAAAGAGGAGAAATGCTGTGGTGAACACGCACAATCAGGTACAACCCCAGACGAACTGTCACACTGTAACTCATAATAGTTCTGTATAGATTTGTTTTTTTGTAACATTCTGTAAAGCAAACAAAAGCGTGCTGTCGTGCTGTAAAAGTCGTGCTGCATCAAAAAGTAGAGGGGTAAATAGAGAGATAGATCGTGGTGCAGAACAGACAGATGGCTGCAGTGCACCCTGGGACAGTTGAGTGTCAGACTGTTAAAATTAGCCATAATCATTTGCTTGCCAATATATTTGCGTGCGTGTGCATATGTGACATGACCCAGTAAGTAACAGTGTTTAGTGTTTCACATCAGTAGTGGTGCTGCTATTGCTATTCTTTATATGACATTAAAACAGTATACAATTAAAAACAGACAATTGTGCTCTTATAAAAAGAAGTAAAAAAGAAATAAATCAATTTATATAATTAACATAAATCAATTTATAAATAAATAAATATTAAAAGACTAGTTAAAAATAAATGAAATTATGTTGATGTTAATTTCATATTTTGATTAAATATCTATTCTTCCAAATATGTACTTGGTGTCACTAATTTTAAAGTGTTTTTAATACAATAAATTCTTAATAAATTATTATTTAATAATACATCAAATTATTTAATTGAATTTAAATAGTTTAATTTGTCATAATTTAAATGCAGAAAACTAATCAAACTATATTTATAATTAAATAATTATATAAAATTATTTAATGATTAAATGAGGTTAAATTAAATACTATATTTAATATTATAGTTAGTACTGTCAAACAATGTAAGTCAATATTTCATGCTAATTGCAATACATAACAAAAACAAAAAATTCTATTAACAAATTATTTTATTTAAAAAGTGAAATATTAAAATTATATTCATATAATTATAAATATTATAATTAGTACTGTCAAATGATTAATCGTGATTAATAGCATCCAAAATCATTTTTATATTTTAATATTTTGGATGCAATTAATCTAAATTAATCATTTGACAGTACTAATTATAATATTTATTATACAATTAGCATTATGTATTGACTTATATGAGTAGAAATATATTTAATTACATTTAATAATTTACTTACTGTATTTACATGTCATGTTTCATATATATATATATATATATGTGTGTCATATTCAGTGTATTCATATTTATATTAATTAATCATTTATATTTTTTATATATATAAATAGATATTTATAATAATATTTTATATATATTTTTTCTTAAATAGTTCCAAACTTAAATACATTTAATAAAATTAATTTAAATGTAAATCCTTTTAATGTTAAATAAAATGTTAATGTATAACATTAATATAAATCATTTCATAAATAACAATACGAAATTATAGGATTAAATAGTATATATTTTATTAGTATTTATTTTATTTAGTCTTTTTTTATTATTGGGAAAGAGAAAAGGAAAGAGTACACTTTTTGTCTTGCTCACTTTTGTCTGCTGCATGAAATCACTGCTGTTCTTTTGATGATCATAATGATGATGATGGTGATGGTGAAAATAGTGGAGCTGGTTGGCTGTGTTCAGATAGGAGATGATGAATGCAGTTATGTCTTTATGTGTGTGTGCTCTCTCATTGCACTCATTCCTCTTTGTCCTCATCCAGAATGCAATTCCTTGCGTCACAAGGACCGGAGGAAAGAGTCTGTAGACGTCAGATCCATCAGCTCTCACAGCAGTGATGGTAAGAGAAAGAGAGGATGTGTTTTATCACAACACACCAACAGAAACACAATCCCTTTAACAGTCCAGAAGTAATTATCCAGAGAAACAAAGCAGCAAAGAGATTTGTGTTCATGTGTGCACTTGAGTGTGTGTGTGTGTGTGTGTGTGTGTGTGTGTGTGTGTGTGTGTGTGTGTGTGTGTGTGTGTGTGTTTATAATGAGTTTGTGTTTTATGTGAGTCACAGACTGTGTGTGTGTGTGTGTGTGTGTTTGTGTAAGTGGAGCTTTATGTGACGTGGCCAGCGTTGATGACATCAGCACACCCACAGCCTCAATGCACTCTGACGCAGATGGAGCTATTTAAAGAGCTCTTCTCTCTCTCTCTCTCTCTCTCTCTCTCAGCTCCCAGTCTACAGAACCGCAGATACTCCTCTATGGCCAGAATCCACTCAATGACTATTGAGGCTCCAATCACTAAGGTATACCTGCATTATTATATACACCTGAGAACAAAAACCTATCTATCTATCTGTCTATCTATCTATCGATCATTCTATTGTTCTATTAACCCATCCATCCATCTATCATTCTATCAATCTATCATGCATTGTTTTGTCTACCTCTCCATCCATCTATCATTCTGTTGTTCTGTCTACCCATCTATCCATCCATACATCATTCTGCCAGTCTGTCATGTATCATTTTCTCTACCCATCCATCCATCTGTCTCTATTATTCTGTTGTTCTGTTTACCCATCCATCCTTCCATTCATCATTCTGTTATTCTGTCCACCCATTTGTCTGTCCCATTGTTCTGCCTACCCATCCATCTACCAATGCACCCATGCATCCAACCAATACATCCAACCAACCATCAACAAACCCACCCATCCATCCACCCGTGCATCCATCCATCCATCATCTGTCTATCATTCAATCATCCTATTGTTCTGTGTATCCATCCATTCATCCACTCATCCATCTATTCATCCAGCCTCCCGCCCACCATCCATCCATGCACCCATGCATCCACCCATCCATCAACAAACCCATCCACCCATCCATCCACCCATGCATCCAACCAATACATCCAACCAACCATCAACAAACCCACCCATCCATCCACCCGTGCATCCATCCATCCCTTCACCCACCCACCCATGCATCACCTGTCTATCATTCAATTATCCTATTGTTCTGTGTATCCACACATCCATCCACCCGTGCATCCATCCATCCCTTCACCCACCCACCCATGCATCATCTGTCTATCATTCAATTATCCTATTGTTCTGTGTATCCAACCATTCATCCACTCATCCATCTATTCATCCATCCTCCCACCCATCCATCCATGCACCCATGCATCCACCCATCCATCAATAAACCCATCCACCCATCCATCCACCCACCCATGCATCCAACCAACCATCAACAAACCCACCCATCTATCCATCCATTCACCCACCCACCCATGCATCCACCAATCCATCCATCATCTGTCCATCAATCAATCATCCTATTGTTCCGTGTATCCATCCATTCATCCACTCATCCATCTATTCATCCATCCTCCCGCCCACCGTCCCACCCATGCATCCACCCATCCATCAACAAACCCATTCACCCATTTATCCACCCATCCATCCACCCAACCCATGCATCCACCCATCCAGCCATAGTTCTGTTGTTCTAACAAAACTAACATTACATTAAGTTTGTAGTCTTTGCTTCTCTATTGTATGTCTCTTTTTGTTTGAGTTAATTGTTTATTAGAATTTTTAATTCCTATCTGCTACCTCAATTCTAATTCTGGTTCAAATTCGAGAATCGAGTGTAAAAAGTGTTTTCAGTACCATTCTGAATGGCACACAACCCTGAGACATGCTGAACTGTGTATTTATGATTACTCCGTCATAACTGATGATTTGTTTCTGACAATGGAAGCAAAACAGACGTCAGAGGGGAAAATTCTTTACTACAGAGATATTTATGGATGTAAACCTTTGAGTGGTGGTTTGTTGTTTTCTCTGACCCTCTGTTTTCATTCTGTATGTATTTCATTGTCTTTCTAGGTGATAAATATCATTAACGCAGCACAGGAGAGCAGTCCTGTGACAGTAGCGGAAGCTCTGGATCGTGTTCTGGAGATTCTGAGGACCACCGAACTCTACTCACCCCAACTGGCCTCGAAAGAGGACGATCCCCACACCAATGACCTGGTGGGGGGGCTCATGTGTGTAAGTCAACAATTCACCTTTTATTCTTAAAGGTGCTTATTTTATTTCATTTTATTCCTAGCCATCATTTTATAAATTGTATTGTTTTATTAACCCAATATTTGATTTTATTTGATCTTATTGCTAACCCTTTATTTTGTATTATTTTATATATTTCAAACCATAATATTAATGAATTTAATTTTATTATCAACCCTATATTTGATTTGATTGCCAACCCTAACTCTATTTATTTTATTTTTTGTAAAACTTTTATTTTATTTAGTATTTTATTGTATTGACTTTTATTATTTTAATAGATTTTATTTTTAAACATAATTTTATTTTATCATTAGCCCTATATTTGATTTGATTTGATTTTATTGCTAACCCTTTTTATTTAATTTTATTCATATTACTGAATTACTAAACCTATATTTTTATTTCATATTTTGATTGAGTTCATTTTTATTTATTTCTTTTTTAAATTGCTAAACCTAATTATTCATAATTAGGACATCATAAACAGTACCGATCAATACTAAACAGCTGGGAAATTTCAAAAATTGTTTTTTTCAGCAGAGAATCATCATTACGGGAGAAATTCAGACATGCTCTGCCAGGAAACTGCTCTTATATACAGCGTGTGACTGCATGTCGGTGGCAGTCAGTAGATGTGAATGCTCTTGTTTTCGTGGCACAGATACATTGAGCGCCATGCTGCCTGGCACAGGCTGTTTCACAGTTAGCCAGCAGTCTGTGACGACAGTGCCGTGCTTGTTTACACAGCAGTCTCACTCTCCCTTTAAAAGCAGCCTATTCTTAAACCAGATTTAAAATGTTTCAGGCAAGAAAATAGCTTGTAGACTGAAAAAGGGGTTCACACAGTTACACAGAACTGAGGTCGTTTACTTGAAAGTCACAGAGATATTTGGTGATGCAAAGAAGCCGTTTGCCAAAGCACAGCGATGCAATGGTTACTGAACAGTGAAGCTCAAATGATCTGCTTCCTGATATAGCTGATACAAATACCAAGAAGTTTTAACAGGGTTTACTTCTTGGCTGCAGACATGACTTCAGAGATTGTTAGTTGGCAGGTTTCCCACCGTGCTGAAGAACTTGGGAATATCAGGGATTCTCAAAGATTTTAGGCCAGGAAAAGTCACAGAAATTAATAAAATGTTGAGTTATTCTATATATGCAAAGTAGACACCTGATCACAAAAGCTGAAAAAAAATAAAATAATAATAATTGGTCAAAGGTGTTGAAGCGAACGTTTTAAACAGTGTTTTGCTAATTCTTTTATGATTATTAAATTGGCTTCTGTTATGAAATATTAATTCAAAGGTGATACTGAAAATGTGTGCTTTTTAAAATGTTTTGGCTGAATTTGAAAAAGTTTGAAAAAAGTACAAAATAAATAAAACTATCTATCTGTATATATATATATATATATTTATATATATATATATCTGTAGATAGACTACAAAGACAGATTCAGGGCACTTCCTTTCATAATGTCGTTTTTCTCTGTTACATAAAGGTTAAGCGGATGCGATGCACAAATCTCAAGAGTTCAAATGACCTTTTTGGTGGGTGACCTTTTGAGGGAGAGGTCAGAGGTCAATCGCACAGTGAAATATCCGAGTTGAGACAGTGCAGCTGTGGCCTGTGATCATTACAAACGGGATGTGTGTGTGTGTCATATTTATACATGTACAGTTCTATTATCCTACGCCTGCAACATCTCAGACAGAGTTTGTTTTAAGTACTGGATGAGTCTCTTTGAATCTGGATCTGTTTTCTGTGTGTTTAATATCCTGCAGACCTGATAAATGGCTTTTCTCATGAGAGCGTGCAAGCGCGAGTGAATTATGGGTAGCGTGGTAGTGCTGCGCTTAAGTGTGTTGTTATGATTATGTTGGCTAGAAACTGTATTTTGGCTTCCTCAAAGCTTTTTCTCTTTCATTTCAGTCAGATATATTGATGTATATTTTTCTTCATTTCAGGATGGACTCAGAAGGCTCTCTGGGAATGAGTATGTCTTCTCCAAGAGTGCATTACACAGTAAGTTCCATCCCTGAAAGAGATGATTGATATAATACTGATTGGATGAAGTGTTGGATGCTGTAAACCAAATTTGAATGAATGATTTCAGCGTATTTACCTTATATGTATTATTTAGTTTTATAGGATGTAAAATATTAAAGGCACCTAATTAAGTCCTTATAATTTAATTATACACATTATGTCAAGAGAATGTGCAACAGAATTAACAGAATTAGAGTTGCAGTGAAAAAGTTTAACATTTTTCAATCAAAGGGTTATTATCTGTAAATTAAACTAAACATTTTTTAAATAAAATATAAATATTTAAATATAGAATTAAAATTGTTGTTTTGGCAGCTAACTGAAAAACTAAATGCACTAAAATTGGTAACTGCAAATAAAATAAACATAACAAATATCTAAATAAAATAAAATAAATACAACCTTAAAAAATAACAAAATAAAAATTATAATAAATAAATAAATTACAAAAATACAGGCTGAAATGACTGAAAATTAAACTAAACTAAAGTTTAAATAAAAGCTTTAATGCGATAAATGAATTGAATGACAAAAAAACGAATAAATGGAATAACAAAATGATTAATAAAATTTTAACTAAAAATATAAAAACAAAAAAACAAAAACTGTAATATATTTAATTAACACTAGCTCAAAGTGCCTGAAATGTTTCTGTGCTTTTCTGCAATGTTTTATCTTGAAATTGAACGTTTGGCCATCACCCATTTGACCCTCAGATATGAGTCAGAGTCAGCTGGCAGTGCCTGTCCCGTTAAACGACATCCCGTCCTCCATCGCAGAGCTGCTCAGTGAGGAGGAATGCTGGGAATTCAATATCCTGGAGCTGGAAGCAGCTACTCACAAGAGGTACCAGAAAATGCGATGTTTCTTTGTGTAAAACTTGTTAAGTGGGAAAAGTTCTGATTGTTGTAGTGTGTGTGTGTGTGTGTGTGTGTGTGCAGGCCGCTCTCATACCTGGGGCTGAAGATCTTCTCTGCGTTTGGTGTGTGTGAGTTCCTGAACTGCACAGAGGCCACGTTGCGCTCGTGGCTGCAGGTGATCGAGGCTAATTACCACGCATCCAACTCCTACCACAACTCAACACACGCTGCAGACGTCCTGCACGCCACTGCCTACTTCCTGCGCAAGGACAGAGTCAAGGTAACCCTGACAACCAATCAGAATCTGAAATAGAAATGTCTCAATTCATACTTTGATCAAAAATGAAAACATCTGCCGAAGGTTATAAAAGCCTTCTAGAACAACCTGCTTTAATTGCTTTAAGGATTTATTAAGAATTATTTTGTCTACTTGTTTTGACCATTCAAAACATGGTTAACATTGTCACAAGGGTCAGTTTCAAAGATATTTTGAGATATAACTATTTGAAAATCGTGGACAGTCGTGGCCTAATGGATAGGGAGTTGGGCTTGTAACCCAAAGGTCGCGGGTTTGAGTCCCAGGTCTGGCAGGGATTGTGGGTGGTGGGAGTGAATTCCCAGCACTCTCTCCACCTTCAATACCACGACTGAGGTGAGACCCTTGAGCAAGGCACCATTCCCCCAACTGCTCCCTGGGTTCCGCAGCAATGGCTGCCCACTGCTCCGGGTGTGTGTTCACGGTGTGTGTGGTTGATCACTTCTCACTGCTGTGTGTGTGCATGTTGGATGGGTTAAATGCAGAGCACAAATTCCAAGTATGGGTCACACCTGGCCACAAGTCACTTCACTTCACTTCTATAAATCTGAATTTTTTTTAAGTTGTTTTGATTAGCAATGCATATTGCTAATCAAAACTTACGTTTTGGAAATTAGGAAATTTACTTAATATCTTCATGGAACATGATCTTTACTTAACATCCTAATGTTTTTTGGTGTAAAAGAAAAAACAATAATTTTGACCCATACTGTATTTTTTGCTACAAATATATCCCAGTGATTTATTATTTAATTATTAATAGTATTAAATTATATGTTGTTTTTTTTAATTAGAAGCATAATTATTATTTTATAAAAAAACTAAATAAGCTTGGAAAAAAAGCTAATTAGTTAATAGCGAAACCACTGGAAAGGGGGCAGAATGGCGAGCAATAATAGCTTTATTTTGATTATTGTATTTTCACAATCGTTGGAGATCGAAAACGTATTTTGATTAATTGCATGCCCTATTTACAAGACTGATCAACTTATACGTGTCAAAAACTAATTATACATTTTTATAAATACTGTAAATATTTATTTTATTTTATATTATATTATTTATAATAATAACAATATCATATTAATGCACATTTAAAATGCATGTTAAAATGAAAATTAACATGCATTTTAAATGTGCATTTATATGATATTGTTATTATTATAACATCAAATTGTAATATTTAACTGTAATATAAAAAAAAGTGTAAATAAATAAAAATGAAATAAATAAAAAAGTGAATGCACGCAAATTCTTTAAAAAAAAAAACAATCAAAAACAAATAATAAAAACAAAAACTGTCATTAATTAATAGTATTTATACTATTTTCTTAATATTTGTTCTGATATGTTTAAAGCACATGTAAAGCACATGCATTATTTATTGATAAAGTCTTAAGTTGCCACAGAACTGATGCAGTTAATCAATCACTAATAGTGAGCTGACCTAAACAATTTTGAGTTCCTTCTGAAACGTACCTGCGGAGTCTGTGCTGTGTTTGCAGGGCAGTCTTGACCAGTTGGATGAAGTAGCAGCGCTGTTGGCAGCGACGGTCCATGACGTTGATCACCCGGGCCGTACCAACTCATTCCTTTGCAACGCTGGCAGTGAGCTGGCCATTCTGTACAACGACACGGCCGTCCTGGAGAGTCACCATGCCGCACTAGCGTTCCAGCTTACTGTACGAGACAGCAAGTGCAACATCTTCAAAAACATGGAAAGGTATCGGCATCGGCTAAATCATGCTTTTCTCGTGACTCACGCTGATCCAATGCTAAACTCTCTCAACCTATCCACATTCAGGACTCAGTTTCGAACCCTACGGCAGGCCATAATAGACATGGTGCTGGCCACAGAAATGACACGGCACTTCGAACACGTCAATAAGTTCGTGAACAGCATCAACAAACCCATTAATGCCATTGAAGAGACGAGCTCCAATGTAAGACACACAATACTGTGTTTCTGTACCGTGTGAGTACAGTCTAACCAGTGCAGATCTGCGTGTGTTACAGAGTGAAGGCAGTGATTGTGAGGGTCAGGCCAGTATTCGCAACTCTCCTGAGAATCGTCTGTTAATTAAACGGATGCTGATTAAATGCGCTGATGTGGCCAACCCCTGCAGACCTCTGGAACTCTGCATCGAATGGGCCGGTCGCATTTCAGAGGAGTACTTTGCTCAGGTAAAAACATTTAGTCCCAGTTGCACTCACATGCTTGAAATGTCTTTCAAATTTTTTTTGACATTTAACTTTCATAAAATGTTGTATTTCCAAGTGAAATACAGTTTTTCTGAAGTATATTATGTAACACTTGATTATCCCGATTGGACCATAAAAAATCAGCTAAAGTATTTTATTTTATTATTGTATTTTGATAAAAAAATATATAGATATTTATGTATTTATTCATGTATTGATACATTTTTGTTTCACATAATATACAAAAATTTATATTTAGTGAATATTTAAATTAAAAGTAACTTGTAATGTCTTGATAGTTATATCTAAATATTTACTTAATATAAATATTTAAATAAAACATTTAAATATTTAGAAAAATATCTCATTATTATGTGCATAAATGTATTTATTAAATTATATTTTATATAATATACAAAAACTAATATTCAACAACTATTTAGATCATAATTACAGAAATTAAAATTATAATTTTTCTATTAATATTTAATGTTACTTTGTCTTATAATATAATATCTTTAATAGTAATATCTTAATAATGACATATAATTCACTCAAAAAGATAAGATTCCACAGTTATTGACTAACGCTGTTAATCTCAAAATGGCCAAAAAAAATTGGTCAGTCACTAAATTGATATTGATTAAAAAATATATGTATTTTTACAATTATTTGTCTTTGCTTTCTGTATTTGCAATCTCCTTCTTTCGTTAGACTGATGAGGAGAAACGACAAGGTTTGCCGGTTGTCATGCCAGTGTTTGACCGGAATACCTGCAGCATTCCTAAATCCCAGATCTCATTTATCGACTATTTCATCACGGACATGTTTGATGCCTGGGATGGTAAATATACACACACTCACACACTACATAATAATAAGGGCTGCTCCTTTCAAAAATTTGATATCTTAGTTTTTATGTTTTGACATTTGATTTCAGAAACATTTTATTTTATTCATTTTATTTTTAATAAAGCAATGCTTCCTCACATAAAAACAAGCACTTAAAAGCTTTCTTTTCAAATTAGAAATTACTCTGATGTTGCCAAAAATAATATTGAACTGGTTTATTAAGAGGTTGCCTTAAAATTCCTGTAATATTTATGATGTATATTTTTTTGCCATCAAAATCATTGTGAATATAACATAAATATAAAATCAGTAGAAAAATGATCATTGTAATACACAGTAATGAGGAAGCGTTTTGTATGTGTGTTTGGGTGAGAGAGAATATTTTCCCAGGCATCTTTCGACTCATCTGGTTCTCCTAAAAGAAATGAAATGGCCCATTAGCAGCAGTAGATGTTGGACCGGAGGGTTGAGAATGGGGGGTGTGTTAGATGGTTGCTGAGAAGTTGTGATAATGTTATCCAGAGGTTGAGCTGATTGTGGCGAGTTTTGGAAACTTTAGGTTCTGTGTTTCCCACTGAGCCGAACCCCAGAGAATAAACCTGCTTACTGTCAACGCACAACAGCCGTGATGTCACGGAAACTTTAAAAATGGTGGAGAGGGGCAGGGGGTGAGCGTGTGTGTGTGTGTGAGAGAGAGAAGGAATGTGCATCTGTGTGTGTGTGTGTCTTTGATTTCTGTAGTCTGGGGTCAGGATGCAGTGAAGCAGAATCTCTTGAGCTCTCTGCAGATTTAGTTCCCAAGGTCACGATCAGTTCAGTTTATCATAGAAGAGCTGCGCTGTGTGCGTGCATGCATGCGTGTGTGTGTGTGTGTGTGACAGATTCAGCAGGGGGCACTGAAAACATCCTCAGGAGGATGTACCAGAAATCTGAGAGTGTGTGCATATGTGTGAACATTCAAATTGCAATATTTTCATGCAAACAACACGTACACTCACCCGTCTGTGGTCCGTCTGCCAGAAACCAGTGCAGCCGAACAGATGGTGAGATGAGAAAGAAAAACATTAGAATTATCAACATTGGCTTACTGTTACATAACAGATAGATAGACAGATGGATAGATGGATAGATAGATAGATAGATAGATAGATAGATGGATAGATGGATAGATAGATAGATAGATAGATAGATAGATAGATAGATAGATAGATAGATACTTTGATGTAATGTCAAAATGTGGCTCAGTAGTGTGTGTGGCCTCCACATGCCTGTATGACCTCCGTACAACACCTGGGCATGCTCCTGATGTGGTGACGCATGGTCTCCTGAGGGATCTCCTCCCAGACCCGGACTAAAGCATCCGCCAACTCCTGGTTGGTGGATGGAGCGAGACATGATGTCCCAGATCTGCTCAATTGGATTCAGGTCTGGGGGAATGCCTTCGTCTTTCAGGAACTGCTGACACACTCCAGCCACATGAGGTCTAGCTCAGTAGCTCGGTAGCTAAAGGCAGTCAGGCTACCTCTGGTGAGCACATGGAGGGTTGTGCGGCTCTCCAAAGAAATACCACCCCACCCCACACCATTACTGACCCACTGCCAAACCGGTCGTGCTGGAGGATGTTGCAGGCAGCAAAACATTCTCCATGGCAGTGTTCCTCATGTTCCTCCTTGCACAAAGGTGGAGGTAGCGGTCCTGCTGCTGGGTTGTTGCCTTCCTACGGCCTCCTCCGCGTCTCCTGATGTACTGGCCTGTCTCCTGGTAGCACAGGCAGACAGCATGCTCTGGACACTACACTGACAGACACAGCAAACCTTCTCGCCACAGCTCGCATTGATGTACCATCCTGGATGAGCTGCACTACCTGAGCCACTTGTGTGGGTTGTAGACTCAGTCTCAGAGAAAGCACCACCAGCATTCAAAAGCGACCAAAACCTATAATTTCCACTTGTTGTCTATTCCATTCGCACAACAGCATGTGAAATTGATCAGTGTGTATTCCTAAATGGGCAGTTTGATTTCACAGAAGTGTGGTTCTCTTTATTTATTATTATTAAGTTGATCAACAGGTAAGGATTCTAATGCATTATAAAATGATTAAAAATCCGAAATTTGAGAAACCATTGTTTAAAATATATTTTTTTGTGTATGTATCCTACAGGAGAAAGTCATCAAGTTTTAAACAACAAGAGGATGAGTTAAAGATTACACAATTTTTCAAATATAAAATGTTATGTCCAACATCATATAATGCCAAAAAACCTAATGCATTTAAGTCTTGTGCATGGCATGCAGTAGTTTACAACACAAACTGTGACCCAGAGCGTTGTTAAACTGAACCGGAGTGACTGGAGTTCAGTAGAAGAGCTGTAAAAGCCCTGAGGCCTGAGGGATTTCAGCTGCTGGAATAAACGATGTGCTCCGTGACAGCAGATATTGTAACAAAAGAAAACAAGAAACAATAAAAACACAAAGGAAAGCCGCTCTCTTGATTAATTGTGTGGTTAAAACTGCCACAAGCGTTTACAAATGCATCTGTTGTGCTCCAACAAAGACACTTAAGAGCGGCTGAAGTGCTGGGAGGGACGAGGACGTGTGACCTATTGTTCAGTCATTTATGCCTGATGTTCAGGGGGAAATTATTGACTGCTCGGAGGAAAGCGTTTGGCAACAGGGTTCACAATATAACTATACTGAATGTGAATCTTTTTAGACTGCTCAAAATAATAAAAAATAAATAAACAAGCAGTTTTGCATCGAATATAATATTATATAAAAATAAAAAAAAAAGAGTATTACGATAGTTTACATAATCTTCCTAAATATACAGCAGACACAATAAATATAAAACGCATCACTCAAAAACCATTGCATTTGTAGGTTATACATGAATCACCTCCTGAATGCAGATATTTTGACATTTCAAATAATGCCAGAATTCTAAAACCCTGTTATATGCTTTATTGTGTTCAAAGAAATGTCTTATGAGCTTATTCGGAGAGATTTCCGAACCAAAACTAAAAGCCAAAAAATTAGCTATTTTAAAATAACAAAGCTTGACCGCGTCTCGCCTATAGCAGTGCTTTACTGCTCAAATCTTGAACAGCTTTGCAAAAACACGTTTATTCTTCATTTTATTTTTTATTCAATTATTTTTAATATTTTATGTGTTTCAAGCATGCACCAATGTATTTGTCTCTATAAATGAGCTGTTTTTACCAGTTCTTATGATTCAATGTACATAGCTTAGCCTAATTCTTTTTAAATATACTTTTGCATGAATATTATAAATCATTAATACTTTTATTTAGCAAAGACTCATTGTTGCAAATTATGTTCTTTTAAACAATGAGGCAGAAAAATAAGAAATCAGCATATTAGGATGATTTCTGAAGGATCATGTTACACTGAAGGCTAGAGTAATAATGCAAAAAATTCAGCATTGCATCACAAGAATAAATCATATTTTTAAAGACCTTTAAATACAAAACCATTTATTTTAAATTGTAATAATATTTCACACTTTTTACTGTTTTTGCTATATTTTTGATCAACTATGCAGCCTAGTAAGACTTCAGAAGAAAAAAAACGACTTGTAATTAATACCAAACATTTGAATGGCAATGTATATATCTGTAGATTTCTCTCTCTGTGTACAGTACGTCTGCTTCTCTTGTTAAGTGAAGAGTCTATTTAAAGTAGATACTGCGATGTAAAGTGGTTTAAAGTGAGGCCTAAGCATCTCCGTGAGCCTAATGGAAAACATTTACACACCTGCAGCTTTATCGCATCTACGTCTTTAACAAACAACAATAACACTCCTGTTTTGTTTATCTGCTTTCACGCGCCCAAGTTTCTCATCTCATTTAACATCCAATTTACATAGTTACGACACATTTAAACAAGCCGAAGGCATAAATTCCAGCAGTAACCTATACATTCCTCTTTGTGATTACGCTCGTGTGTGTGTGTAGGTAAGGAGTATATTGCAGAGGCAGAGGGAAGTGAATGGAGAGTAATGGATGGTTTGCTGTGAGTGAGTGTCTCAGGCTCACCAAATACAATTTTTCTCTTCAAACAATCACTCTGTGTCTCTGAGGAGCCCCGGGCGCAGTAATTGATATGATTAGCCGTAAGTGGCTGCTTCACAGCTATGTTATGTCTGTTTTATTGTAATTAGATTTTTTTTTGGTCGTCTTTGAGGAGCTGAACTTAAATGACTGCATGTTCTCCCTCTGAAGTATTCAATCAGACGCTCATTAGACGAGAAAGACAGATTCATCTTTTCTGATTTTCAACTGATTTTTCTCCCCTCGCTCTCTGTCTTTCTCTCTTCCTCATCTTCTGTCTTGTTTTCCTCTTGTTCATATAGATGATTCGTCTGCGGATGGAAACGGCGAATCGCAATTTCCGCCTGCGGTCATTACAGGCTGTTGAAGTGAAAATGGATTTTTGAACTGTTTCTTCACACACACTGATACCAAATCGTTCCTCTCAACATCTACTCACCCTTTATTTTGTTTTCTGCAACATTAATTTGCTAATTCAAAGCTTAAATTTGTCATTTTTCAGATAAAGTTTTCAATTAAAGGTGCCGTAGAATGGACAACTGAATTGACCTTGGCATGGTTGAATAATAACAGTTCAGTACATGGACATAACATACTGTGAGTCTCAAACACCA
>JAUMHQ010000033.1:451860-464477 GCA_032361165.1 Enteromius paludinosus | reverse complement strand
TCTTCGTTTGTGTTCTGCTGAGGAAACAAAGTCACCTACATCTTGGATGCCCTGGGGGTAAGTAAATAAACATCTAAATTTCATTTTTGGGTGAACTATCCCTTTAACATTATGTTGTTGTTAGCACTCTAATGACATCTTATGGTCAAAAGGTGAAGGTGTTGCATGTTTTAGAGGACCCGTTATTATTATTAGGCATTATTATTATATTTTTTTTATTGTTTCATGATGTAATAAAACACTTTGTGCTCTGAAAGCAGTTTTCCTGTGTGTATGTAGTACACAATAACCTATGAATGAATTTATGAAAAAACGAATAAATGGGACAAACTGACTTTTGCATTTTTAATAAATCTGCCTTGATCAACACATGCAGGCTTATTCACACAAACAACAAAAACTTATTCCTATACCTATGAATTCAAAAGACTCATGTATTAATAAAAGAACATCATTGTAGAATTGTAAAGGACTTGTGAACTGAGGGATTGATATTTTATTTTGTGAGTAATAGAAGAAATGACAATTTTTTTTATTAAAGAACAGGATTTCCAAGTGTTTCGCGCTTTGAATCAGATTGCGAAGCAGTCACGTGGTTGTAGAGGACAAAGAAGCTTCGGACGTCTCTGATCACGTGTTTACGTCAAAACGAATCAATCTCCGGCACACTGCTTCACTGTGTTTCGTTTTTTTAATACAAGCTTCGAAGCCTCGGCGCAGAACGTCACATCACTACCTTCACTTCCTAATCTGGCAACATGGCGTTAAGATTTACCGCAGTTTTGAGAGACAGTTGTTCTAGACAGTTCTGTGAGCGAAGAATAAAGAGGAGGAGAAGAAGAAGAAGAGGAATCCTTGCAAACAAAATGGCGTTGGCAATACGCAACAACATTAGACGGACTGTGACGGTGAGTGAGCCCGGAAAGATAAAAACACGGATAAAAAAGAAAGGGAGAAAGACCGAAATCAGCAACAAAAAAAAGAGGTGGATACATTTTTCTCAAGAAGCCCGCTTGAACATTTCGATTTGGACAGCTGGATAAACTAGCAGAAACTGAAAGAGTCGACGTCTCTATTCGTCTCCCGGCGGTTATGCAGCTTTTCATGTTGGTTGCCAGAAGACGTTTAAAATTTTTCCAGTCAAATAGGAGTATTAGAAATTTTAGGGGGAAACAACAATAGAATTCAAACGGAATTATTTAATTTCTTGAGACACTGGATTGATTAATTGGGATCTAACAAGTATACACCAGAGTAGGCTTGATATGTAACATTAGACTTGTGGATGGCGGTTATGATGCACATCGATTGCCAACCAACGCTACAGAAGAACTAAGGACGACCAACCCAGGAAACATAACGTTATGTCAATCCAAGCATGTATATTGTCCACCAGTCGGTGGCGGTAATGCACCTACAAAGTTTGCCAACTGCCAATAAACATCGAATAAGAAGAGGCGAGAACTTGGAGTAACGTTAAAGGAAACTGCCCCATCAAATGGCGTTTCACACATCAGGATTAAATAGCTCTAGCAGACGAGATCATACCGGGTTACAATGCTTGTGGATGATTTTGTTGTTTACATGTCACGGTAAGGCACCGATTATTTTATTACTTCCTAATATTTCCACGAAAACATTTTGTGAAATGATTGCCGTTTTTGCTAAAAATCTAACCGTGTGTTTACACCGCCGCAAAAAGTCTAACTGCGTTGATGCTTCATGTATTCAGGTTTTTGCAACTGAATCATTTAGATTTGTTGTTCATTGGGATGTCATTTATTGTAAGGTTTAATTGTGTATTTGTGTATTGAGCAAGACGGAATTTGTGTGTTTTGTGTCTTTCATTTAGTTGTTATCGTTTTTAATACTATAGTTTACAGATTATACACTACAGTATAATAAAGTAATTACAACATGTAAAAACATTGCAGTCAACGCGTTTTGTATTTGAGCAAAGCTTGAGTGTCAGAGGTAGCGTTAGCGATAACAGGTTCATTCTCATAAGGTAACGTGACGGCTTCATTTCAAGCTCCGGAAAGATAGCACACGCATGGGCGTAAATCTCAGTTTACAGTAGGGGGGGACAATAAACATAAAATATCTCGTGAGCAAATTTTATAGGGGGACAAAGCTATTTCTTTTATATTGTACTTATAAAGATGTGTTAAAAAACGTGAAAGACTTTGCTTCTATCATTATTGTAGCATGGAGACTGCGTCATGGTTATTTTCAAAGTTTTTCTTTGGTGTAATAAAAAGGCAGATTTTTTATTTTTTTTTTCAAAACTATTACAATGTTTGTTATGCTATTTAACTACATTAAAGAGAATCGCTTTATTTAAAGTGAATAAAATCCCCTACTAACTGGAGTTCAACAACTACTAATGAACAGAGCCGCAGACACATACCTGACGCGTGTAGCGTAGGTGAGATGAACTGGTAATAGGAGGCAGTGGGCCAAACCACTGTGAGGAAGGGGAGGGGGAGCTCAACTGTTTCAACTTGAATTGAATGGAATAAAAGCATAATAACTTTGTCAATTATTATTTTAGTGAGTGTATTACAACATATTAAAATAAAGTCATTTTATTCAGGTCATATTTATTGATAAGTGAAAGCAAAAATTAGTCAAGTAATTGTCTGTCATTTTAATCCTAAATTTACCATACAATAAGGTAGGTAAACAACTGGAAATACCAGTACACATTTAAGCGAAATGCAAAAATAATAACAGCACAAAAAAGAAAAAAAAATGATTAGGTCAGGGATTACTATTGATTTCAACGAGGGGAGTCATAATTCGGCACAACACTGGAATCACTATTGTGTCAAAAACTCAAAACTTGTGTCGACACTAGGTGTCGTGCTACCCATCCTTAATTTTAAGCTGCAGTCCTTAACTTTTTTGTATGTTCAGACACTCAGTGGATGCTTGAATTGTCATGGAAGTTTAACACTAGAACTCCCAGAGGGAGGCCATTCGGCCCGGTTGTTTTTACCTAATATCACGTGTGAACAGTTACCTTTCAGTAAATGTGGCAATTACTTGATAGTAATTAAGATTTACATGTAAGCCAATTAGCAGACACTATTATACAGAGCGACGGACATGCAAGGTGCTACTGACTTTACAATCAGGGATCACAGTCATCTAGGAGCAATATGTAAGTGGCCAGTAAAATTATTTTTAAATATTTCAAAGTTCAAAGCGTTTATTTTCTTAATCAAAAACATACAACATAATAACCACTACCACTGATATAAAAATAATACAATGATACAAAGCCATAGATCACTGAGAAGCTACGCCACAGAATCACCCGCGAACTCAACGCGCAGCTTCTCGGTGATCTACGGCTTTGTTTATAAGCTGGCGTTCCTTTTGAACACAGGTGACGGAGATTTAACGCTAATCAAAGAACCGGCTTTATTGACGAGATGCGCCTAATATATCGTACGACACATATCGCCCAGCCCTACTTTCTTGCATAACCTGCTCCGCAAGCTCAGTTGCAAGCTGCACCAGGAAGTCCACCATTCACTCCAGGCATGCCTGATACAGCACGTGAACATTCATTGCTGCCATGTCAACCATGTTGTAAAACACAGCGACTGGCCATCGCCTTGTTCCTGCGCGCACAATGGCGTTGTAGTCTGTGAGCTAGTTATGCAAGGGATAGTGTTGCACATGTATTTTGACTTCAAGTCATATGCAACCCAGAACTTGATTCCAAACTTGTCGGGTTTTGAGGCAATGTACTGCTGGAAAGGACAAAACATTGGTCGTCGACTGTGATGTGCTCCTGATGTGCGAGATCCTCAATGTTGCTGACCATGCATCAGCCAGCCACGGAACGTCCCAACTCAGCAAAAACAAGAAGCTCTGCAAGCGATTTTGATTGTTCTTCTGACTTCTTCTGTTGGCTCTCCATCACATGTATATGTTTCTAGTTGGCTGTGAGGGAGCGGCCTCCCTATTTCTTCTTCAACCCACACCGTGCCATCTTTTGCCGTCTCATAGTTAGGATCTTTCTGTGTGGTCTGTGTCTCCAGCTGAACTTTCTTCTTAAGAGGAGTTCTGCTTTCTAACCCAGAACACATCTCATCAGCTGAAGACATGTCAGAGCCTAAACTCTGCTTCAAGTGAATGGATACTTCCCCGCCATCCGAGTCACAAGAGTCCATGTCTTGCAGCAGTGCCAAAGCCTCGGCAGCAGTCTAATCACTTGTTTGTACCAATAAGTTCTTGAAGATTGTGAACGCATGTAGTAAACTACCCCTTTTATTCCCAAGTTTATTTTCTCATCAGTTCACAGCCCTGCCCACAGTCACATTAAAAAGCCATGACAATTACTTTCGTGGGTAAAAACAACAGTAAAAATAATAACAATAATAACTAATATCAAAGATGCTCTGAATTTAAAATGACATTAAACAACAGGTATGTTTTACCATTGTAACTGCTGGAAAGTCAATTTAGTACAAGACACGTATTAACTTCGTATCAAGTGTTGGAATATATCTATATGTCATTGTCAGTATATGAATATCACCTGGAAGATAGAAGCACGTCTGAGAATTAAATATTTTTTCTTTTTTCTTTTTGCTTTTTTTAATGCCAAATGGGTAAATTGCTTGAGTTTTATATTTGAAAATTACTTCCAACTTTTTTGGATCCATTGTTAAGATTGACAATGTCAGCAAGAATGGAAATTCAAGTGACAATGTGGCATGCTTGAATTGATTTCATGAGTGCTCTTTGCAATTAAGCTATAGATACTACAACATCTGTGTATTTATCCTTGCATCTTGTATTTCTTGTGAAAAGTTTTAAGTGTTTAAATTTAATATCATCAATGTCATGAGTTTATAGGTTATAGGACTGATAGATAAAATATTATAATATATTAGATATAGTCTATAATATGAATCAAGTTTAGCATTATTCTACAGAAATATCCACTTTTAGTAGAGCAAGATGTGTTAAAATGTATTTATTTTTCTAACATTTAAACTTAGACCACATTATTAGATCACCTTTTGACTTTATGAATGCATATATATGACAGCTTAATTTTTATTTTATTTTACATTGTGCAATTATTTCAAGACCGCTTGTACCTTATGTAGAACTATTCAAAGTTATGAATATTTTTATTTTATGTGACATAAAAAATTGAACATGGAAAATTCAACTGCATATAGTCAGACATTAGACAAAAACAAGGAGCGATTGCAAGAATAATAAAAACCACGTAACACTAACTGCTTTCCTACAGTATTTTCTTAAGAACTCAAATAAAAAAGTACATAATCCCTACTATTTAAAAGCTGACCAACCAAGAAAATATATATATATAGGAAAAAATAAAGATAAAGATTCTTTTGTTTTTTATAACAGATGATTATTCCAGATAAAATAATGGTGGGGAGGGACTGAAGAATAAAAACGTCTAGAATTTGTGCTATATTTAATATTTCTCCTTAATAAATAATTGTATTTTTATGTATGTGCCACGCTGGAAAATACTTTTAAAGTTAAATAAACTGTTCTGCGTGACGTTTAAAGACTTTGACAGCAGCTGTCGTCTCATTTAGTAACTTGTTAGTTTTTTAATGAAGAACAATCACTGCTCGTGAGTGATGTGTGTTACATGATGAATTTGCACATATTCCTCTGTGACCAATCTTCATGATTTTTTTTTACAGCGTTTTCCTGTTGTTATTGTACTCCCCAAGAACTGATTTGGTTGTCTTTTCATTTTCTCTTTCAGGGGTCCTGAGTGTGGATGCAGAGGTCAGGGATCTCTGTGTGTCAGTGATGAAGGGAGGTTCAGTCACTCTGCTCCCTGAAGTTAAAATACCCGGACAGGACAAATCCATTAGGTGGTATTTTAATAACAGTCGGATCGCTTACATCACTGGAGATCAGAGAAAGATCTGTGAAGATGCTCAGTGTAAAGAGGGACTCGAAGACAGACTGAAGCTGGATCAGACTGGATCTCTGACCATCACCAACATCACCAGCTCAGACTCTGGAGAATACAAAGTTGCCAACGACAGCTACCGCATTAAAGACAGGTTTATTGTGTCTGTCAAAGGTGAGTCATTAATGAATATTTCAATCAAGTTAGATTTATTTAAAAGTGTTTGTATCACTAGAACGATTTTACAAACACAATCATCTGAAACTAGTTTATCTGTTAGTTGTAGTTTACTTTAATTCAAACAGATTAGTATTTCTCGTGTTTAAAATGTGCTGTTATTTCACACTCATTGTTTTCAGTTCACCGGGTTATGAGTGTGTTAAAGTGTCATCACTCACCCTCGTGAGACTTTAGTTTATGTTCAGAACACAAAGTAAGAGAGATCTGATGAGAGCCGAGAGCTCTGTGAGTCTCTCATAGACAGCTGTGGTCCTACCAGCATCAAGACAATATTGCGAAATATAATGCTCAAAGAAAACTAATAAATTTTTCAATAATTTGTCTCCTCCGGATCACCCCTGGACACCATGATAATATATTTATATATTTATATTACAAGCTCAATATATGTATCTTATGGCAGAAATGGGTAATTCTGTGTTTTGTTCGATGGTTGGCAGCCTCTGAGGTCTTCTGAGGGGTTGACATCATCTCTAGTCAAACGTTTGTTCATCTCTGATCATTAAAGGGTTAAATCCAGACTGGAGCTGGTGTAGAATCAGGAGCAGTAGAGATAGAATTAACATTATTAACAGAAATGATCTGTTTAACTCAAGCTGAAGAAGAGTAATGTGTGTTTAATCAGATATAACAACGTTTTATTCAGTGGACAGATTTTCATTTTAAGTTGAAAGAATATAATTGTTCTCATCACTCTTGACTGTATTTTTGTCATGAACATAAATATTGTTACTGGCATGGCGTTAAACTATAAATACTCAGATATAAGTGCAGAATGTGATGAGATTGATAATGAGAATGCTCTGATAAAGAGATGTTTAATCTAGTGTGTCTGAACACTGAACGCTATCAGGAAGACTGTTCCAGAGTCAAATGTGAAAAAGCTCCTCCTCTAGTGGACTTGGCTATCCTAGGAACTACCATAAAATAAATTAAATACATAAATAATACCCTAATAATAATTTTACAAATTGTATAATAAAAATAAATTAAAACATTTTAGTCAATCATTTTCACTGAACATGGTAGTTGAGCTTTTTAGATCTAGGGCTGTATTTTGGGTCAAAATTCATAAAAGGTTATTAAAAATATTATTTTCTGAGGCTTGCCCTGATCGTGGTAGGACCCTTGCTGTCTACGAGGGTCAAAGAGCTCTCGGGTCCCATCAAAAACATCTGTATTTGTAATTTTTGGATGAACAAACACTTTAAACAAGAACATAGCCTACGTTGTCCTTGAGCAGGAAATGTGGATAATTGTTGCTTTACAGAATGATAGTAGAGAATTATTTACTACATGTGTTTCTTACAATCACAACATCTTTAAATTAATTCAAGATGATTTTCTTTAAAACTAATGCAGTAATTTATGTTGTTGTGTAGTAATGCTTTGAAATGTGTGTTTTACACATACAGGATGTAGAATTCATGAGCAGGTCACTGTTATCTTGTATATCATTGTTTCTGCTCATCTTGGGAATAAATTGTGCACAATAATTTTCATAGTTGTTCCTGTTGATTTAGAGTTTCTTAACTAAAAAGATCCCACAGCAGCTGTTTGTTTGTGTTTTTAGGTGTTCGAAATGAAATGAAGAGAACATCAGTGAAGGAGGGAGAGTCTGTCGATCTACACCCTGCAGTGCCAAAACTCCCAGATGATGTGATGATGTGGTGTTTTAATGACACTCCTATAATTGTAATCGCTGGAGATCAGAGGAAGATCTGTGAAGACGTTCAGTGTAAAGACAGATTCAGAGACAGACTGACGCTGGATCAGACTGGATCTCTGACCATCACCAACATCACCAGCTCAGACTCCGGAGAATATCAGCTGAAGATCACATCCAACAGAGAGTGCTACACTACCTCCAGCATCAAGAGCTTCAGTGTGTCTGTGAGCTGTAAGTATCGTGCTGCTGATGTCACTGTATGAAATACATGCTGTTTCAGACTGAATCAGATTGACATGTTCTCTCTCAGACGTGCTGATATCTCTGTTTGTTATAGGTCCGTCTGATGCAGTCACTCGCACTAGTGATCGTGATTCAGGTCTGTCTGCAGCTGTTGTAGCAGGAGTATGTGCTGCTGTTGTTCTGATTGTTCTGATCCTGGCGGCAGCTGTTTGTTGGATTTACCTCAGGAGATCCAGAAATGGCAAGTATCACCTGCAGATGGTATACAGTAGTCAACATTTGAAGGGGATCATAAAAGTTCATCAAAGTTGTCCTAAGACAAGAATCTGTTTTGATCCACTTCTAATGTTGACTGCTGTAGTGACAGGAAAAACCTTTATTGTGAAATTAGCATTTCATTTTGTGTGATTTCTGAATTCATTACATTCTGTTGCTCAAACTGAACATGTTGGGGTTTCTTTTTCTTGTACAGACAATAGAAGCCCTCGTGGTCCGAGACAACACAGAGACGGGTTGCTGGACGACTCCTTTCCATCCTCTCCTGGATTTTAAAGGGGTCATGCGGTGGTACATGCTCTTTTTCAAACTGTTTGGACTGAAATGTGTGTCAGATTGTGTAAAGGACTCATAGTGTTCCGGCTGATCTACATCTATATCTGATCTGATCTGGACTATAATAAGAGCTCGCTCAAGTACTGAGGAGCTAAACCATTCTGGGCTTTATAAGTAATTAATTTTAAAATCTATACGATGTTTGAAAAATGATGGCAGATTTCCGGGAGAGTGGAGAGGGAGAATTTAGCGGTGTCCCAATTAAAAGACTGCATCCTTCGTAGGACATGGCCGACCTGGACTTCTAAGGCCGCTTCGAGTCTAGCCTACGCAGGATTTCCTGATTGTGTCACCATGTGTTCCCGATCACCGAAAAGTGAACTGCTTTATATATGTTACTTGTTAATGAAAATTAATATAGCCGAAGCTTGAATTGTTAGATTTTGACTATTAATGACCAAATTCCACCTTAAATATAAGAATTAGGTTTAGACTCATTTTATACAGATTTTGAATGGTTGGGTTTTAATATTCATTTTGAAAATCTTTTTTTTTTACATTTCAGACCTAAATTGCGTTTTCTCTTTCATATTCAAGTGCTTTCCTTTTTAAGAAAAAAAACAAAACAGAATTATCAAAAAGTTGTTTCCTTTCAGTCATGCTGCAATACGATTTGGGACAAATACAGCTTCACGTTCCCATCACTGAACTTTGTTATATTACTAGAAATTCTTATGCATTACTTTGAACTGTTCCCAGAGTAAGCACTGAGTTTGGCAAAACTGTGGCCCTAGACTCTGAAATGAAATGCAGAGTGTGTGACGGTTGTGTTGCCCACCTCAGATGTGTAGCCTCTACCACTGCTTTATTTCGTTATTTATTATTTATTTAAAGTTGGTTTATTGGTTAATATTTTGTCATTTGTTCATTGTGTGTAGAGGTTAGTATAATTTGGGGTCAGTCTGGAATTTGTCTGGGCTCAGTTCAGTTCTTCCATCTTTTTCTTTTGGTTTTATTAGCAGGGCAGATTTATTTGTTTCTGAAGGCCTGTTTATTCTTCAGTTATATCTGCTTCTGTGAATGCAATTTTTGATTTTGTTTGATGGAAGAATCTTGCTTTCTTAGATTTGGAGTCAATCATGCAAATGTTTTATGTGAATTTTATTAAATGATATTGGATGATATGTTTATTTTTTTACCTTTTGTTTTATGTGTGTCTAATTTGTATGTGATGCTTCTTGTGCTGCTGTATTGGCCAGGACTGCCCTGGTAGAAGAGATATAGATCTCAATGGGAGAAATCCTGGTGAAATTTGGATTTTAAAGTATTTTAAATGTAACAACCTTGAACACATTCCAGAAGCCAGATGAAACACGATAGTGCAGCAGTGATTTTAATGCAAGATCATCAACTATAGCTTTTGTTTTTCCTCCAGAATAACCATAGCTTTACTTCTACTCTTCAAACCATAACTGCATTAAAGATTAAACCTTTAATTAAGGTTTTAGCTGATGCATGCATAGGCCAAGTATAAAGATTTTTTTCTGTTTAATATGTTGTTATTTTTATGTGTTTTTTCTGATGTTAAATCATTGTCATTTTGTAAAAGTACTTTTAATACAGAACAATTTATTTTCATTTTCAAATCGTCCCTGCTAAAAAAAAAAGCCTTTACAAAAATAAAAATTGTCCAGAAGTACTACTTGTCTTTTATTTACACCTTTCAACTTAATACAAAAAAAAAACAATGCACCGATATTATGCCGTACTATAATTTAATAATTTATATTACAAACGTAATGTACAGAACACTTTCATTACATTTCCCAGCAGCCCCATTAAGACATTTATTTAAAAAAATATATTATTTATTAAAATGTTATTTTTTCCATGAGTGACTCTTTTTTAATCAAGTAACTGAAAATATACTGTATTCAAATTCATAGATTACATTTCAGACGCTAAATATCCACATTTAAGCGTTTTGACTAATACAAACAATACATTTCGTTATTGTTGTTGTTCATAGTTTGTCCACAAAGGCGCGCCATACAAGCGGCGAGCAGTGACAGAAATGATTCATTCTAGAGAATCGTTTGATCGGCGCGGTTCACTAAAAGATTCGATTCAGTGAACTGATTCATTTAAGAGGATTATACTGACTACAACTGTATTTAACAATCTAAATATGTCGTTGAATACACGTGAAGCTTAACAGTTTCTAGTGTTACAGTATCACTTTGCCCAAACCAAGAAAAATAATCAATTAAAAAGATCTGATTTAGATATTGCACTTACAGCTTCAGCCAACGTGCATCAACGTTGCACATCCACCAGAGCACTACATTTCTCTAATATACTACAACAGTGGTTCTCAAACATTTTATACCAAGTACCACCTTAAAAGATATTTGGCTCTCCAACATTAACATGCAGCAGGCCTAACTAATCAAACAAAGTGAAAGAGTGGTAGCTGGTGTTTATGCTGGTTTATTCTGGGGTTTTTGAAGTTAATCCAATCTCTTTATTGTCTTAATCTTTTAACTGTAGTTTAATCATGACAAACTATATAGCGATGGAACGGACTAAGACATGCCAGGGCAAACTTGGTCCTGGAGGACCTGCAAAGTTTAGCTCCAACCCTGATAAAACTCACCTTGTTTGCTTCTTTCTAGTAAACCTGAAGACACTGATTAGTTCAGGTGTGTTTTATCAAGGTGCCCTCCAGGACCGAGTTTACCCAGGCCTGTCTTAGACCATTCCAACGCTATATAGTTTCTCCTAAAATTGATAAATTGCCAATATTTTGTGCTACAAATTATGTACAAAAAGTAATGTATTAATTTATGAGGAGTGCAACTCAAAAATCTACATTCTAACAGAAGTTCTGACCTTTGTCACAAAACGATTTTCTTCATTGCCTTTTTTTCCCCTATCATGCTTTAGAGATCATAAGGAAGTATTTATTAATTGTAAACCTAAATTCTCAAAATTCATCCTTTGAAAGCCTTTGTAAAATTGCATTACCATGGAAAATGCATATCAAAATCATATTAAAATGTTTTTTCACATGAATAGAAAGTGTGTTGGAAAGTGGAAAATGGGGGTGGGGGTGGGGGTGGAAAGAGCTCTTTCTCTCTCCACATATCTTCGTTTGCCTATAATAGCAAAGTCCGGGGGATGACAGAGCCATACAGAGAGAATCACGGATTCCAGCACAGCAAAAATAGACTCTGTGGAGAAACGAACGCTGCACTGCTGCAAACGCACCGCATCTGCAACGCACTGCCGGACAACAACCACATGCAGTCTGAACGCTCTGATCATGGGTGCGGACAAAAATACGCACCGCATACGCACTGCATACGGAGTATGTGTGAAACAGGCGTGATACACGACAGATTTCATGATGGAATAAAAACTCGCCGCCGACCGTAGTTCATGAGAATGCTGGATGTGGAATGGTGATGGTGCCGGAAGGAGGATTCCCGTGTGTTTGCATATTTACATGGCTGGCGCACGGTAAGACGCTTATTTGCTACAATTCATCATACTGGCAACGATTTTAGACACATTTCTTACAGAGCACTGAGCCTAGTCTGCCTGAACAAAAGTTGCAGAGGCTCCATATATGTTTGTCAAAAGCGAAAAATCCAGTTACTTGTACTGGTGTTTCTGGAGACTCGAAAAGACGAATCACTCTGCAGTTAGGCCTACTGTGCATGCTGCCGCGAGACCCTCTCTCGTCTAAAAGCACTCACACCCGGTCAGTCTCACAGTAGCCTCGCGCAGCAGTCAGAGTAGAGAGGAGATACACACCCCTCCGCGTCCAGGCTTGCAAATGAACCGCGCATGCGCATGGCCCCCGCTGTTCCCGTAAACGTTAACCACTCAAGCTACGTTCACTCGGGGCGTCAGCGTCAACGCTTCCCATTGACTTTGAATGGGTGACGTCAAGCGTTGCCGAAATGCATTGTGGATCCG
>JAUMHQ010000033.1:400642-415853 GCA_032361165.1 Enteromius paludinosus | reverse complement strand
TACAGGTAACTCCAGACTGTCTTTGATCATCCTGGAGCTGATCAGTGGCTGAGCTTTTGCCATTCTGGTTATTCTTCAATCCATTTTGATGGTTGTCTTCCGTTTCCTTCCTTGTCTCTCTGGTTTTTCTCTCCATTTTAAGGCATTGGAGATCATTTTAGCTGAACAGCCTATAATTTTTTGCACCTCTTTATAGGTTTTCCCCTCTCCAATCAACTTTTTAATCAAATTCAGGAATGCTGGGAGAATCTACTGCACCTACTGGTAACTTGTTTGCCATGTAGCAATAAAAAATATACTAAAAACCTGGATTATTCTGGTTGTTCACATTGCACTGCTATTATTTTGAACAATACTGTATATGTAAATGCACATGCATACAGTATATATTTAAAAGATATATTTACAAGTATATACATTTATATATTTATATTCTTAAATTAAATATAAATACTTAAAAAAAAAATAAGTTTGTGATTTTATTTCTACTTGACTTTAATAACCTTGTTGGGTACCAAATTAGAAACATTTCTGAAGAATCGTGTGACACTGAACTGGCTTCAGCTTTGCCATCACAGGAATACATTACATTTGAAAATATATTTAAATAGACACCATCAATTTTAAATTGTAATGATGTTTTCCTAGTATTACTGGTTTACTTTATCTACACAGATAAATGCAGTCTTGTTGAGAATATGAGACATTAAATAAAATGTAAACTCTTACTGAACCCAGAATTTGCTCAGAGGGATCACTCTTGCAATGGCCAGTAGATGGAGACACCAACTATTAAATGTCTTCTCTCATTTTAATAAATGTTTCCCCATTATGTCAAATCAAAATGTTTTTGGAAATGAAAAACATTAATTAAATGCATTTGTATTTCCATATAATGAGGAAGATTGATGATATATCCACTTACAGAGAGACAAAGATTTCCCAAGTTCATCAGAAGAGACTCTTTACCTGAAACACAAAGGTGTCGTTGAACTGCGGATGACAACCTTTCCGTCGTGCTTTGGCTTGACGGTGCCGTCGGTCGTCAGAAGGTAACAGCTGCAGTTTTACCAGTGGGACATTACCCTGGCACTGAGCGGGCAGGTTAGCAGCACGAAGCAGAGACACCACCAGCTGCTCTCTCTCCTGCTGATACCGCAGAGCGAACCACAGACGAACAGCTGAGCCATTTGGGAGGGCCCATTCACTGGGCTCCTCTGGGAGCTGGTACAGGTCTGGTCTTACGCTGCCCAGAGGGAACCAACCTCGAGAACCAAGGCGAGCAGAATGAGAAACAGACAGTCAAAACATTGTCTTTATACTTTGAATGGTTGTTTCTGATGCCTAATGCCTGTATTGCAGTCCTGACATACTCCCTACTGTCAGAGAGCCTCGCTGGCTGTGCAGATCTGGATGGAGCTCCCATTCCTCAGTATGCTCTCTTTCTTCTTTCCCGTCTTTTAGTTGGGGTGCTCTCTTGAATCGAGGAGGCACAAAGAAAGGAATCTTTGCGCCTCCTCCTGAGCTGTAAAAATTTAAAGATAAAAATGGGGAGATCCACTTCAATCTACATTTAATAGAAAAATTATATAAGAGAGATCAGTGCCAGATAAATCCTAGTATAATTTTAATATAGTAACATTAAGAATTATTATTAATAGACATTTAATTAGGAAATACAAATAAATAATGTAAAAATGTCACGTTTTAGTAAAGTCAAAATGTGACATCTAGCACCAATCTCTCTTATAACATGAAGGATTGGTTAAAAAAATCTGTTAGAGGCTAGAGGAGATGTCTTCATGGTCACAGAACATCATTAGTCCTTGTGACAACTAGTCCCAGGTTCCCTTTACTGCAAAAAAAACAAGCCCTGGAGCTTGGATACGATGTATTTATTAAATCTAGTTCACCTTACATTGCAATGAAACCTTATACAGCTTGTGTTCATGCCATTTCTAGACAAGCAACAACTGTTATTTACCCATAGCTGCTGCTCTGTGATGTCTGAAACACTGGAGTGGTGCATCGTGGGATTGTGGGGGTGGTAGGTATCAGTCCCCTGTAGAGCGTTTGAGTTTGTCTCTTCCTCCACAGTAGATACACCGATAGGCCAAACAGGAACAGAAATGCTGCAGACAGTCCACAAGCCAGTGCTACAAGTGGATCTAATGGCACAGACACAAAACAAACTCACCCTCCCCTCTCACTCAGTGTTTCATACAACAGAGAACATGGCTTTGCATTAACTAAACCTGCTGTGTGTGACACCATTGGACAGTCTCGTTCTCTCATGTCTTTTAAATAGACGTGTCAAGTGTCTTGTGTCAACACACTTTAGTGGAGACCTGCATGAAAGAGGTGGAGCACATTGTGTTTTTGCTGCTCAAGAAACACAGTATTTCTAGAGCAACAACCTGTTTTCCCCTTAATTGTAAGGGATTTACTGCAGCTGCCCGGAGGAATACAGTAAGGGAGAACCAGAACTCCTAACAGGTATTGAAGCCATTTAATACAGATCATAGTTTTGAAATTAAAAGGGAAATTTACATAAATCTGAAATATTATAGTGTTGTGTTTAAACAAGGATTTAAAAAAGGATTTGTACGCTAATTAAATATAAGCAAACAATTTTAATATTCTAATTTTTTTTAAGAAATATATATATATATATATATATATATATAAGTGTGTGTGTGTGTTTGTGTGTGTGTGTGTGTAGTTTTATGATATTTAAAAAAAAAATTATTTTAACATATTATATTATTAAAAATCTATAAAACAATCCTATAATGTTCAGCTTGGTTGCTTCTGATTTGATTACAAATGTAATTTTAACGTTATATTGTATTATGTTATTAAAAATCTAAAAAAAATTCTATAATGTTAAGCTTGTTTGCTTACTTTTACATTTAATTAGTACTGTATATGAAAAATATAATTCTGTCCATTCACCATTTGCTCATGCTCATGTGGTTCCAAATCTGTATGACTTCCTTTTTTCTTACATTAAAAGCTGATATTTTGACTATTATCCATACAGAGGTCTATGGGCTCTGGTGTTTTAAACCCCATTGACTTTCATTTTAGGGTAGATCCATTCTTTAAAATGCCTGCTTTTCTGCTCAAATGATGACAATTTTTTTATTTTTTCTGTAAGCTGTCCCTTTTGACATTCACAGTTGTTTCTCTGATGGCAGCTAGTGGTATCCACAAGATAAGAAAAATGAACAACCTGTATATATAGATTTAAGCAGCATACTTATTAATATACCTCGTTTTAAGGGCACTTTGCCTCACTGGTCAATAATTGTTCAATTGCACATAAAAAATTATTAGCGCACAGGGGTCAACCATCTGCTCAGCAGTGCATATAACATTTGCAAGCACAGAAATACATGTCGCTATGACAGCACTAGACCCTCATGCCTGGTAAAGAAAGCTTCGCCACAACTAACATACACAGTATGTAATAACTTGTCTGGAGAAACTTACATTAAGTCATATAATATGATCAAATATTTGCAACCTGGTAAAAACAAACAGTGTCTCTGTTTACCTTAAAGGTCTATCGCATAGTAATATATCTGTGTAAAATAGGTCTTAAGTATAGTTTATACAAGTTTCTAATAACCTTCTACTCACCAGCCATGGATGGCCACAGTCTGTCTAACTCCTAACTGAATAAAGTCTCTCTTTCTCTCCACTAGATTCGGTGTGAATCACCAGTCGCCGGTCTCTCATATTGCCCAGTGGCCGTCTCGTGGGTGCTCCTCCTGGTGTCCCATTGAGAGTAAGCTGTGTCTACTACAGCGGGGTACTACAGTCCCCCTGAGGCTTCCCAGGATAGTTAATCAACACCGAACACTAGCTCATGCAGGTGAGCGATATGAGCTCTGCCAGTTGCAGTATTTATTTCCAAACAAACACAAAACCTTGATGCAGTCCAGTGAGCATACAAACTGTGACTATTTACAGGCTATTAGCAAGCTAAAAGGCCTTCCTAATGCTAAAAGCTGTTCTGTGGTTCAATGGATGTGACTTCGATTTGATCTCAGTGAATCAGCCAACACAGGGCTCACAGAATGTGGTTTAATAACTACAGATTGAATGTTATGGTGTCTTCAACAGCCTAGTTTGCATTCACTAAGCGTTAATGAATAACTCTTGGAGAACAGGGGGAGTTTATCGAGGCTGCAATCAGGCAACACGTCTGCTGTTCCCACAATACCTCTAAAATGTGGTCAACTTTGCATTGATTGCAATAAAAACACCAGTTATTTACTCTAAACTCATCTCAGATGATGTAGATAGTATCAGAGTCCCAATTAAATCAAGTAAATTTCAATAAAATCTGATTTGTCAAAGTAAATAATGTTGAATTTTGGCTGGCAAAAAAAAATATCCAACGATGACTTTGAAACTCCTGTTTCCACTTTTGTGTGATATTAAATGTTTAGAAGTTTAGCCAAAGAACTACGGGAGTGACTTCTGAGGCTGAGACTGTAATTTATCCTTCACAAAGTCCCTCCCCCTTACAGTTACTATGTCTGACAAGTCACGCAACATGCTCTAACACAGTGAAAAACTTATTGGGGAGAACAATAGACCATGTGGAGAACAATAAAGTACAGAGCACTAAGTGCAGATTACTTTTGGTTAGAAGTCTCAGCTTTTTTAAATCTGGTCCCTTCAATGGGCTTATGATGCTTTCGTAAAACGCAGCCCTGGTTTGTTTGTCAGACAAAATTGCAGACTTATCTTCATGATTGGTCAGATCACAGAAGGTTGAAATTACTTACTTTCCTGTCATTCCAGACCTGTGTGGATCCTAATTGTCTTTGTGGGACACACAAAACTGATTTTTTTGTACATATGCTCTGTTGTTTTCTATGAAGTCCTTGGGAACACCACACCATCGTTCTTCAAAATTGTTCTGCTGAAAAAAAGAAAGTCATACAGGTTTGAACCGACATAACAGAATTGTAATTTTTGAGTGAAATATCACTTTAAGTTGACTTTGGGCATAAGGGTTTATAATACCAATGGAAAAACACCTGACGCAACTGATTTAATGTATCAACAAATACATAGACAGCATCTGGGTTATTATGCCAACAAAATGTTGTTACAGCAACAGGTCCAAAATGTCTCCGTGCATAGGGGAAAAACATTCTGGTTTGTTCAAGGGCGATTAAAAACATGAACAATGTAATTTCAGCATGTTCATAGAAAAAACAACAACAGGATTCTGCCTTTGCGTAACCTCTGTAGCAGAGTTTGCAGTGCCAAGTATATGGACAGGTGGACCAGAAAGATGAGTCACAGACATATATCATAATGGTTTCCCGGCACCACAAGCTCTTCTTTCAAAGAGACTGTTTTCATTGTTCCCATGACAACTTAAAAAAAAAGACATGATGAAAATTCATTGGGCTCCTATTGAGCATGGCTGTTTCTATAGCAACAGGAAGAGAGAGACTGGATGAGTAAGCAGCAGGAGGTACGAGTGCGTGAGAATGAACGTGTGTGTAAGAAAGACTTGGAAGATTGATTTGGAAGGATATCTGATTTCCTTTCGTGACATCTCAATAGTATCTACCTGTTCTTCCTCTAAATCCCAATTCTCAACCCATACACACACTTTCACACAATTGTGCCAACCTCTATTGGGCATACACAGCTCTCCTTGCCTCCCACCATTTCTGTCTGTGTCTTTGCACCTCCTCCCCCCCTCCACGGTGGATTTCCTCTCAGAGTGGGAGCGTGTGGTGTGTAATCAGATGACAACGACTGATAATCCAGCAATACACCTACTCTGTCCTGTTCACTGAGAGAGGAGGAGAGGAAAGAAGTGAAGGAGGCGGGATCCGTCTGGGCAGAGGGGAAGGAGACGAGAGGAGGAAGTGGGAGGTATGTACGTGTGCATGTGTGTGTGTGGAGGGAGGGAGGTTGTTGACTTACCTGTGGCCATGAGGGAAACCGCAGCTGTGTCTTCATTAAGCAAGTGCTGCTCAACGTGAAAAGAAATGTTAAAACGAGGCTTTAAAAAAGGGAAGTGAAGATGACGAGGAAGGAAAGACAATGGGGTCTTGACTGGATCATGTATGTTTGCTAATAAAACCAAAAGGTGAGATCTAAGGAAAGGTAAGGAAAGAGAGCTTGACTAAATGTTTATATTTATGTGTGTGTTACAGTCTGGCGCCAGTACAGGTGTATGGTTGTTTGAAAGGATGGAGGTTAGACTGTGGGTTGAGGTGGATGAGAAGGGTTAACAGTGAACACCTTGCATATTATTTTTAGATGCAGTGGGAAGATAAGTATCATGTTTACCCATTAGAACTGTGGAGAGATAACGTCTGTCATCCTGTTAGAGTTGTGGTCATTTGTACAGGTTATTTTTGAGATTTGTTCGGGTTTATTAGTGTTATTATTATTAACACTCACCAAGTGATATACTTCTTGGCGTTAAATAGTGTTGGTAACTGTATAAAACACAGTAGTAATATTATAATAAGATTTTTGCAGATTTTCTGCAGTTTGTGTGATGGATGATGAACACTGGCTTCGGCACAGCTTTCTGCTCCCATAGAACGAAACACCTTTTCTGTATCTGTAACACATTTAGGTAGAAGAAAACATTTGTAGAACTTTGCGAATGTTGCAATTCTACAGAAATCTGCTGAGCTTTCTTCAGAGTTCTGCATATGTAGCTTCTGTGTGGGCATGCTTGGATTTATATGGTATGATTCAGCAAGTAGTCACAGGGACATAAACAGATGGTGATTGCCTAATGATTAAGAATCCGAGCAGATAACACAAAGGTTGCAAGTTTATTTCTGAGTTTACTCCTGAAATGAATTGTCTTTGAGTCATTAAACTCTGATTGCTTCACAGGAAATACTACTTCACTTGTAAAATGGCACCTCATTCTAAAGTAAAGTACAGTTTGAAGTGTGTTTTGAATAACTGTACAGATTAGAGTGTGAGTGTGTTTGGAGTCAGCAGTATGTGTGTGTTGTCACTTGGGAGTGACAGACCCAAAAGTGTCTCCCAAAAAATCTGCTGGAGTGGCTGAAGTGTGATATAAACATGAACAGGCCTGTACACACATCCACTCAATGCTCTCAAGAGTTCCTTGAAATGAGAAACAAACTCTTACAGGAATGATGACCTTAAAGTATGGCACAGTTTGTAAATTTACAGTAAACCTACTGTCCTTATGGGACCATGTGGAGTGGAATCAGCCACCTGTGCTGGAGCACCATGTGGATTAATGTCTTTTTGAGAGGAGCTGGCATTCCCATGTTGTAGCTAATGATCTTAAGACTGAAATTGGGCTTATCCGGTCTTTAATCTGGTCAATTACTCAAGGGAGAGATACCTAGGCATCCCCCTGTCCTATTCACTTTAATCTATGTGCTGTAAGGACAAAAGAAATCTCAGCTTTATGTATCGTAAAAGTAAAGTGTCATTCAAAGTCTTAGTAGACAACCATATAGAGGAAAAACAGGTGTGCTTCCTTCATCTAAAGAAACTTTTGTTTACAATGTGTTCCGTAGTAATAAATGTTTAAACATGAATTATGTACAATTATGTACATACAATTATGTAATTGTATGCCTTTTTTTACCAGTAGACTATTCACAATGGAGGAAGGACAAAGACCTACATCTGAGATCTACCTCCCATGCATCAATCTCGGATCTGCTGATGTTGAAGCAGTGGAGAACCATGAGTTGCCAATCATTTCTTTATCCAAAAGCTCGACAGAAATGATGAGCGGACCTCCTCAACGAACGGAGCTGGCATGGGACCGTCAGAACTTGCGTAAGAGCGTCAGCAGTGCAGCGTGTACTCAAAGGCCTATCAGTCTGGGTGGACCATCGACAGGAGTATCTGTGAACATTTTTGACCATGAACAGGGGAGCATATGCAGTGGCAACAGCACCCCTGAGACCGTAATCTGGCATGGAGGACCTGCAAGATCCTGGAGCGTCATGGATGACTCGCCAAGAAGGACTCCAACGCAAGATCTACTCCAGGTCCATAGTGGTGTAAAGTGTGTGCCACACTCACCATCCACAAATAGGGATTTAAGAATGAAGGATCTGATGTGTAGAGAGGGATGTTGTCCATGTTGCGGACCTGCAGAGAACCTGACAGGGTGCAGCTGTTGCAGAGTGCCTTGTAGAATGAGTTTTTCGGGTCTGAGCAACAACTTCACACCACAAGGAGCGAAAACAGAAGACCATGCTCAGAGCAACTGTGAAAGCCATCATTTAACTGCATGCCACAGATCTACCTGCTCTGGTCACATGATGAACACTGCCTGTTTGAGAAATACTTGTGGTGTTGTTCCATGCTCTGGACATTTGATATCACGGCCACCTTGTGCAGGAAGCCCTTGTGCAGGACAAAGATCCCTGCTTCATTCAGGCTTGCTCGGTTTTCCACCACTTGTGTCCTCGGTCAGTGAGACCAGACTTGACAGCCGCAGTGCAGGCCATTGCTGTGGATCCGAGTTTATGGGGCAGAACTCTTCCTGCCTTCGACTTAACAAAACAGGCCAGACTTTTAATTTTAACAGGACAGTCAAAGATGCCACTACCATGACATCTGACCACGAGCTCAGACATGTTGGTGTGCAAACCGCATCCGATTCTCTTGCGTCCCCTCTTTCTCATGTGTTTCCTGAAATTTGTTTAAGAGCAGATCCTATTTCAGACACACCTTCGGAGCACATGTGTCATAGGACCCCTGTGAAGGAGGTGGAGTGGGATGCTGAGGGTATGACATGGGAGGTGTATGGTGCAGCTGTGGACCCTGAAGAGCTTGGCCTAGCAATTCAAAGGCATCTGGAACTTCAGATCAAAGAGACTGCAGCTGCTGCAGCTGCAGGTGCTCAAACACAGGACTCCACGGACAATGTCAGCAGCCTGGCTCTGCAAACCAGGCAAAGAAAGAAGAGCGAAGGCATTATAAGAACATTGCGTAGTTCAGCGTGCTGCTCTAACCCAAGTACTGTGGGAGACTGAAGAAATCAGCAAAGGGCCATGAAGTCTTTTCAGCATGTGGATATCCAAGATTAGGTAGAGAAAGTTACATGGATTGAGAATAGCCCGTGGCATATATATACAAATTGTCCTTAAATTAAATCTATAAATATTCTTGCTTAGTTGAAGCTATTAGCTCCACTGTTTATTAGAGCAGTAATGTTCAGAGATACATTGCATTTAACTACCATTCAAAGTTTACATATAATGGGGTGTTTCTACCTTACTTCACACATGGCCTTGTCCCTGTCTTGACCTCCAACGTATCTTTTAGATGCCTCTTTTGGCTCAAAATACCAAGATAAAAATGTTGGTGAGCACTGAGTATTTTCCATTTTTTTGAAGAAAAGCTATTCATAGGTTGAAAATGTCTGGATGTACTTGTTGGATTTTGTCAAGCAAACAACAGATTGCTGAACATTAGCTATTAGCTAATTAACAAAACTCTTAGACACCCTGAAGGACTCCCTGGAGTATGATCTGAAGGCTACTTCTAGTTAGTTTACATTGCAAAAAATGCTTTTCTTTTCTTTTAAGAAAAAAACAAAATTAGTGAGTTTTTCCTTAGAACAAGCAGAACAATCTGCCAATGGAGTAAGCAAAAAAATCTTATTTCACACAGAAAACAAGATTATTGTGCTTACCCCATTGGGGTAATTTCCTAAAATATGACAATTGTTTTTACGTCGAGAAAATCCCTCTTGATTTAAGAATTTCTAGATTTTTGGGCAAGATAAAAAATCTAAGTAAGAATATCTATTTGATTTCTGGTCTCAAAGATTAATGGTGTTAAACCCTTTGAAGTCAATGATAATCAACCAGTACTAAATGGCAGAAATGTCAGCTTAAATTGTTAAAAAAAAAATCTTAAATTCTTAAAAATGTATTCTGTGCCTATAGAAGTATAATTTACAAACAACTATCAACTATGTTGTTACTGATCTTGACGCAAATGGTGATTGGTCCAGTGGCGGTTTTGCCCGGTGGATTAGTGTGGGCTCAAGGCCAAAATCAATCCACAGAGCTAAAAATATGAATGCTCATGAGGTTTGTGGGTGTGTAAAGCTAGGTTCTTATCAGGCCTACTGATGATTAGCAAATATAGACTCAAGGTCAATGTTCCTGCACATATATACAGTAGTACATTATGAGCTAAAACTAAGCCCCAGTCCTGGTTCTGTGCTCAGGGACGATCTCAGTCAATTCAAAAAGAAAAAGATGTACATTTTGATTTTGTTGCCAAAATCTGTAATGAAAAAAACCCCTCATAATCTTTCCACTATTTTCATGTCATGATTTAATAACGAAGAATAGTTGGCGTTCTATTTAGAAAGTGTAAGGGCATAGATAATTACGGTCATTTCACATCATATTCATAAATATTTTTTGTTATATAATATTGGTTATGTTTATGCTTTGTTCATTATGTTGTTAAAATATTAACTTTAAAATGGTTCATATCACATTCAGTGTAATAATTTGACTGTTATATGTACTGTATATCATGCTCACGTGACACATGCTATATCATAACTATATCTTACACAGAATCAGTCATGATTTCGTGAAAGTTAGGGATTGTATTTTTAGAGCAATCTCTGTCAATAATGTTTAGATTATATTCATTTAATAGCATGGCACCTATTGTTGGTACATAAATGTATATCCAGAATCTGACCAAATCGACAGTATTTGCTGCACAAACTGCTTTTGTTTTTCTTTGCCAAAGCAATCTGATTACTTTTTTTTGGACCAGAGCATTGTGATTTAACGTAATATAGATAATACTGGATCAACACCTTACAGTATAATGAAAACAAGCTTTATATAGGCTTTCTACAGCAAAAACTACACTAACGTGTTTTAATTTTGGGAATACTGAATGTCTTTAAAAATGTATGAGCAACAATAAATCGTTTGGTAAACAATGTTCTGTGTCTGTTATTTTAGAGCAGTACAGTTAGACTTATTGACTCAATGGCAAAGGCAAAAGATATAGAAATAGACAAAGAAAGGGGGATGAGAACATTGGTAAACTTGGTGAACTGTGTTCCAGTAGATTGCCCTGGACATTTCCACGGCTCTTTCATTGTAACTTTGACCAATTGGATGAGCAGGCACATTCCCTGTTATTGACTGCTCCTTCTGTTTTGTTTTGTTTTGTTTTTCCTTGCTGTACCATGTTTCAGAGTTTGGAGTAAATAAAACAGGTGAGCAGTAAACAATCATAATAAAAATCCATTCAGTCTGAATACAGTCACATGCATATAGTCACATAACATCTCAGCATCTTCTGTCTTAAAATTGGCTCCAAGAGTAGGTTTCACAGGCCCTGTTGCATCGTTGTATTCTGGTCCTTATGCCCTCTGTTGGTAACATGAGAAACATCTTCACTTAAATCACTATACTGTGTAAACCTTTAGGTTCTTTCCTATCTTGCACTCGAGTAAGAATAATTGTAAAACCTATTTTGGAAATAAAATAGTGTGTAGTGGTTTAATGTTGAGTTGAAAAGTTACATGTGTATTCTCAAGTTATGAACAATTACCAATGTGCCCTTGATCAAGGCTCTCAAAGCCACAATGCTCCAAGGGGATTGCTGCTGTAATAAGTATACGGTAAGTCACTTTGGATGAATGGGTGCTTACCAAAAAACGGTTCTGCTAATCTTTAATCAAATGAATATTTAAACGACACAGATCAGTCATGATCTTGTTAATTATTTATCAGGATTTTCAAGGTATAATTTGGGCCCTGCAAGGTTTCAGAAAGCAACAGAAGGTCATGTGAAGGTCAGTACCTCTCCTCATCCAAACAGCATGGCGTGACTGTAAGGAGGCTCCTGGCAATCTATTGGGCGAGTTGTTTTGCACAGTGGCAAGGGACGGGCTGTGGCTGAAAGTGCTGATGGGACTCCAATGATCCCATGAGGCCAGCTTGTTCCGAAAACCCTCGGCTACCCCACCAGAACAATCCAGGATTGGGAGGGGTATTGTCAAAGTGCTTTGTGCCAATGACAGGGGCGTGGAGTGCACAAAGGGTGGACCCTGCACCAGGCATAGTATAAATGGGCCATCTCCGATGCGCAACACAGTTTACTGTAGATCATGGCAGTAAGAAGCCCATTTTTTCCACTATTGCTAATGCTGCTGGGTCTGGCGCTGGACAGAGCCTCCACCCATGCATTCAACCCCAGTCGCCTTCAACAGCACAAAGTCCTCCACCTCGGTGAGAAACTAAATGAAAGCCAACCACTGACATCTTTCAAGTGTTGAAAAATGTATTTCTCAAAGATCCAAATATGGATTTTCTTTCCTTCTTTCCTCTCCTGATACAACACCTTTCATTTGCTAATCCTTTCATAAATCCTGTGTAGCTTGTGTTTGCTTGTCTACATGGTGCTGACATTGACGTAAGTGTTGTTCTGTCCTTAGACTGGCCGAAGGACTGTGGCATGCCTCATTTCAAACCAAACACAGTGGAGCGTATCGTGTCGGGCAATGAAGCAAGACCCCACTCCTGGCCGTGGCAAGTCTCACTGCAGGTAAATTCCACTTGATATGACACAGAACATCTCAAGATGCAACAAAAGAAGAAGCCCATTAAGCTGGAATTTATTTTTCCAGGTCCGTCCTAGAGGCAGTAAACATTATGTTCATGTGTGTGGAGGGACTCTGATCCATAAAAACTGGGTTCTTACTGCTGCTCACTGCTTCCAGAAGTAAGGCAAATCACAAGTTTTTCACCAGTAGTGGCAGAAGTTGAACTGAATTTATGCAGGGCGCAATTCTTTGTGCTCTTCATTGCCCAGGGGAAAAGCTGAGGATGCTAGTAGCTGGCGTATCGTTTTGGGTAAGCATCAGCTGAAAAGAGCAGAGTCCGCTGAGCGTTTTTTCCCAGTGAAGAGGATCTACAGGCATGAGCACTTTCGTTATCCAGCCCACAGTGAGCTGGACTATGACATCGCATTGGTTAAAGCTGGCACGGACATCCAAACCACTAACTTCATCCGCTATGCCTGCCTGCCGCGCAAGCAGATCAACCTCAAGCCAGGGCACTACTGTTGGGTGACTGGCTGGGGCGACACACGAGGTAAAAACTGCATTATGCGCTTTTAAAATGTAACTTACTTTATTTCAGTATTCCACTTTAGACATTCTACTAACAGCAAGTAACTTTTATAACCACATGTCAACTAGCAGTCATTAGAGTATGAGTAGACTGTCTGCTTAATCTTTATATTTTATGTCAACTTACTCTACTAACCCTAAACCTAATACCCTAATACCCTAAGAATTAGTAGAAATAAGTTGTCATGTAGTTGACATGCAATTACAAAATTACTTATAGTAAGTAGAACGTGTAAAGTGGACTATCAAAATTAAGTGTAACCAAATGTAAAGAGTGTACAGTAACGCCATACCCCAGTGCAATTACTACTGGTTTATTTTACCTTCCCAAGGCAAAAAAAATTACACTTTTACTATTTTATTGGTATCACTGAGTTTACTTAGGGGGGTGATCCACTTATCCCACTTCTTCCTCTGTAAATCTTAGGTGGCAAAGAAAATGTGTCACTTGCTGAGGCTTTGAACCAAGCTCGGCTCCCAATCATTGACTACAAGACCTGTCGGCAGAAGAAGTTCTGGGGTGACCGCGTGAGAGACTCCATGATTTGCGCTGGCTTCCGAGATACAGAGGGCACCCCAGCCGCATGCCAGGTGAGAAGACAGTTTTGTGGGAAAAATGATTTAAGGTGCTCCTTCTTCAACTCCATTACACCTTCTGCGTGGCTCTTCTTCTTGTAGGGTGACTCTGGTGGCCCTCTGCTGTGCCAGGTGGGGCGTGATCGCTGGGAAGTTCACGGCATCGTGAGCTTCGGCCCTATTGGATGCACAGTGGAAAACAAGCCCAGTGTCTTCACTCGCACCGCAGCCTACATCCCATGGATAGAGGCCACACGCATCAGGGACTTTTTCTTGCACTAAGTTCCGACCTCAAAGAATTCCTTGTCCACATTTGTGGGCACAGGAAGAGTCGTTATAGCAAAAGATTTAGTGCCGTGTCCAGGTTCCAGGTCCGGCACATGGACCTGCTCATCTATTTGTGGTCCTAGTGCTGGAAGCTGGCGTACAGCATGATAACCACCAGCCACCAAGTTAGGGTAGTTTGCACCAGTTTGTGGAACGTTTCTCCGCTACGCATGTGAGATGGGCTTCGCTGTAGAACATGAACTGCAAAGTTTTAACTGCTTTCAGCTAAACCCCACTAATCTTCAGCTTGTGTTCGACAAGCTAAGAAACATCTGTAAAACAAGTCCTGGCTATTTAACATTACACTCATCAGTTCAGTTGGCCTTGTTTTTTGTTCTGTTAAAGGACTGGCACACACATTTGCCCTTGTATGGGAAGTCCAACGTTCAGTTCTTAAGGTGCTTTGACGGTCAGCGTCAAGTAGTGATAGGAAATTTCACCTGTTGTGGGAGACATTCTCCCTTAAGAACATTCTAACTGCAGTGATTTTCACTGAACAGAGCAGGTAATTTCCAAATACAGTGCAGGTCATTTTAAGCTGCTACAAGGAATTTATTCAAATAATTTCCATAAACTCAATTTTATTTTGAGAGGGAGTTTTAATTATTTTTATCATTTAATCTATGCATCTAATATATTATTATTAGTATAATACTGCTCAAATAATAGAATGAGTAACCAATGGTTATTCTGGTTGAGAAATATCACTGAAAGGATTTTTTAAAATGCTTTCATTCTGAAAAACATGACCATGTCTGCATCTCGTAACTCACAAGCACATGGACATTTCATCTGGAATATTCTAATTATCATTCATTTGAAATCATTGCCTGTTGAAATCAAGGTTCAACTGATTACAAATAAACCTTACTATATATTTAAAAAAAATGTTTAATGTCTTGGAATCTGAACATGGTTAATTTATACATACATTATATATATGATATTTATGTGTGTCTATGTATATATATAATTTTTTTTACTACATAGATACAGGATGGGAACCATTTACCCACAGCAAATAGAAATTCTGTATTACACAACTATTTTAAAGGTGCCATAGAATGCATTGAGAGAATATTTGAAATTGTTCTCTGATATGTACATAGAAGGTATGTAGCT
>JAUMHQ010000033.1:352144-366334 GCA_032361165.1 Enteromius paludinosus | reverse complement strand
CAGATGCAGAACAAAGATGTGAAGTGGTGCGACATAATTCACGGACCTGCCCTCACACACCAACACCCACAAATGCGTGCACACACACACACACACGCACACACACATACAAAGACACACTCACAAAGACACAAAAACTTACATACCTACACACACACACACACACACACATATATATATATATGTATGTATGTATTTTTATTTACAACGAGCAGATTCATTCTAATTCTAAACAGCCTTAAATGAATGCATTTTCACTTCATAATCTGTAATAATTTTTTTAATTTAATCCAATAACATCACAATTAAACATTACAATTTTTATTATTTTTATTATTTTTTTGTTTCTAAATTTTTTTTTTATTTAATTGTATTTTGGGTCTAATTAGTTACATCAATACATCAATTTATAGTTACATTAATTACATCATCAGAAAAAAAAATTGACAATTACAAAAAAGATATAAAAATTAAATATAATATATATATATATATACACACACACACATAATTTCTTTCCTTTTTTTAAAGAAAAATAACTTCTAGTATGCAAATCTTTACAGATTTGTATGTGTTTTTTACTGACAATAATGACTAGCGAAATCAGGAACTAAAAAAACATTTACAAACCACTGGAGTAACTAGTAATTTAAAGCACTAGTGGTGTGAACAGAGCAAATCAGAAATTGTAATAAAACGTCATGTTATTCCAGAACTGCTTCCATCTACTTACACAAACACATGAACCACAAACAATGACAGCTACACTAACAAAAAAAGGAACAGAAAGAAACAACAGTATCGCGCGTGTGTGTGTGTGCTCAGCTGTTTAACGTGCGTCTAATTTCCCACCAAAATAGTTCCTTCTTGCAGCACTGCAGTAAGATCCCTGTCTGTCTGACTGCTCTCTGATCGCAGAGAGAGCCGTCTGTCTGCAGACGCTCACAAAGACCACCGGAAACCCAGAAAGAAGAAGAGGAGAAGAAATCAATGCAGAGAGGACAGCAAAGGACGGGGGATTGTGTCATTTGTTTAATTCTAATTTTTAGATGTCTAATTTAGATTTCTAACTATGATTTCATTACAGTACCATACATTTATGCAACAGTAATATGGTGAAATATGATTGCAATATTAAATAGCTGATTTTGATCAAAGCTGAAATTTCAGCATCATTACTCCAGTCTCTTCTAATATCAAAAGAAAGTCTCTTTTGTTAATATGCTACTCACTGTGTAACCAATGTACAATCACGGCGGTAATGTACATTAAATTGACCAAAACACTGGAGCTGAATGGAGCGAGTGGGTGGATGGAGTGATAAATGGAAGCATATGTTTAACCTGGAACGGCTCGATGTGCAAATGTGGAAACAAAATAAGAAAAGGGTGACAGAACGGCAGAGAGGGACACTGTGCGCGTGTGTCTGCTCTTTGTTGTCTGGTGCAATAGAGTGTGTAAAATCCTCCACATGTGTTACACTCGCTCACAACAGCTGTTCGAACAAAGAGCTCACAGACCCGCCCCAAACACACGCACGCCACATCATCACAGCAGTGACATCAGCATGATGGATGACTTTCCCGACATGTTCCATCAGTGCGTGTTATTCCAGAGAAAAATCAACTGTTTTCACGATCACGCATCAAAATCTCTCTGTAAGGACTGAGAATGATAACACTTAAAATAAGTCATAATATCCAAGTCCTAACGAAATACAATTATATTCATTTTTACTCCCAAACATGCTGCATTTTGGCATTTCATGTTGTAAATAATGAATGTTTAATTGCACACGAGCAAACCTGTGGACGTGCCAAGCATTGACGGGAAGTTCAAAGTCTCCTGCACACTTTGCCCCGGTGCAATATAAAGAAATATAGCTGAGCAAACACCATCACAGTCTCTGATAGACATGCAAAAGCGCTCAAGAGACCGAGAGATGGTCACTTTAAACACAAACACTACAGCTGCTTCAGCATGATGCTGAAAATACAGTTTTGATCACAGCAATAAATTATATTTTAACCTGTATCAAACAGAAAATAGTTACTTTGAATTGTAAAAATATTTCATATCATTTTTGTTTTGAATATTTTTTTTATATAATAAATGCAGCCTTGAAGATACGCATTTAAAACATCATATTATTGACATTTCTGCTCAATAACTGCGTTCAGCCCTCATTTGCTCCTCCTGTAGTCAGCTGATGTCTAACACAGGGATTCTGACACAAGATCCTCATATTACTTCACTATGGTGGACTTTAGGATCTACTGGGACAATGATGAAACCTGGAGCTACTAAAGTGAAACAACGATCAATCACACCAGCAGAGTCAATACAATCTGTGTGCGAAGCCATTTAACTCTTACCAGCACAAACACTTGAGGAGTGTGTGTGTGTGTGTGTGTGTGTGTGTAAGTTTCTGTAAATCCGAGCCCATCATTTTAAACAGAATGACAAAACAGCCTTCAAGATATTAGCCAGTTATAAATAAGTTAACATGATTACCACAAAGGTAAACTAGATTACATTTAAGACTTTTGTGCTTCTTGTTAGGCTTTATCTATTTTAGCAAAGGTTGAGCTATCGTTTGGGGTCAGCATACAGTAGTCTCGCGTAGCCAGACTGACGGCTGAACGTCTGGAACTCATAGCCGCTTTCATAAGGCCGTTTGACCGACATGTCAAACAACCAGTCACAGTTCATTTCTTTCAGCGTCACGTTTCGGGGCGTGGAAATGTCCCCACAACAACAGACCGGCGTGCAACAAGTCAGTCAGCATAGAAAATCCAGATGAGACGCTCTGTTTGAAGCATCTCTCTCCACTTTTTAACACCCGCGAGCAATTCTGGAGAACCGAACACAATACTGAATCGGCCAGCTGTGATGTCAGCGTCTGTTGTTTCATGTTTGACCGCAAACGCGGCTGATATCCCTTTCTGAGTTAGGTACTTCACTTGATCTTCTATAATAGATAGGAGGGGACGCACAACTAGAGAATACAACGTTTAACTGATCTTAATAAATGCTTATTGTCACTCATGTAAACACGATTTTCCTGGAGGACCAAAAACAAACGCCCGTCACTCGCATCCCCCGGAAATCTGGTAGACTTCAACCAATCAGATGATGACTTCGACAATCCTGAAGCGTTTCCAGTTAAGTGTACCATATGCATCAGACGTTTAGCCAACGTTTTGTGAGACTAGGGTCAGTAAGACTTCTTTTTATTTTAATTAAATTAATATTTGCATTCATTACGGATGCAGTGAATTGCTCAAAGTGACAGCAAAGACATTTATACTGTTACAAATTTTCAATTAAATGAAATAGAATATTATTACGCTGACATTTCAGCTTTGCGTCACAGGAATAAGTTACAGTTTACAATAAATTCACACAGAAAATCGTTTTTTTGAATTGTAACAAGATTTCACAATATTTCAGTTTTTACTGTAATTTTGAACACATGAACGCAGCTTTGGTGAGCAGTAGAGACCAGCTTTAAAAAGTTTAAGGCATTAGAAATTCAACCAAAAGGCTAGCAACTGCACTGAATCACTATCATCAGATGTACTTGTCTCGCAGGTTTGAGTCAGAGTTTGTGTTCAAGATCTCCTGACATCACAGAGGCTGCGGCTCTGATTGACAGCCATGCTGATGTCAGCTGGTTGTCAAGACGACACCTTTCAGTCACATCAGCACCGGTCCAATGCTGACAACAGGAAGTCAGTCAACTGTACTCATCACATTCGGATCAATGGCCTGATTTTATGTTCCAGAATATGTGTTGTTTAAGTCCACTTCACTGGCCTACATACATAAGCACATGACCTATCATGATCAATGCAGTGAGTTTTCAGGAACGGGTAGGGCTGCAAAATAATCGAAATAGATTTATCTGTATTCCATCAAAAAAAATACGTTTAATAGTTTAACATTTGAAAAATGAACAACAAAAGAACATTATGCTATTAAAATATGCCATATTAGTGTTATAATGTATTACAGTCATAATGTAAAATTAAAATGATTATTTTCCTGTACCCTCATTTTAACAATGACATAATAAAATAGCAACATTTCTTTTCTTTTTTTAAGAATTATGAAATAAATATTTATTAGTAGTAGTAGGCTGAAGCATTGCCATATCAGCTTTACCAATATAGACACAAATAAATATAATAAATAAACATTAGAAAATGTCTAATTTAATGTCTTCTCATGACATTAAAAATCAGGCCAAAAACATATTTTACAAGTAGGCTATTTTATAAATAATCACAAAACCCAAACTGGGATGCCCTATAAACAAGCACAGCAAATCTGTAAGTACTTTTCATTTCCCTTTTAATTCGCCACTTGATCCCCAAACCGAACCAGCCCTGGGGAGGTTTACCAAAATACATAAGTGAATGGACCACAGATCTTCAAAAACCCAATCATCACCAAGGACCAGAGGTTTATGTAACTCCAGGAAAGGGCTTTAGTGCTGGAAATCATGATGATGGTGTAAAACTAAAGCCCAGCAGCACCAGGACAAAAGAAACAATACTGCTATTGTTCCGTTCTACAGAAGAACCTCCTCAAATACAACAATACCAAACTTTCAGTAACCCTAACCCAAACTACAAATGGTTCAAGTCTCAAAACAACCAAAGAAGAAATCAATAGTGAAAAACTTCAGCTCAATCAATGAGGGGCGATTCACTCACAACTAACTATGATTCCTTCACAGATCAGATCTTGTTGAATTTCTGAGTTCCTGAGGCTTTACCGAAGACCACTGTAAATCAAATCATCTTTAAAAAATGGTCAAATACTAGCTGATATAATCAGTTTACCATAGTACCAATGGAACTTAAACTCCTGTGGAACTCATCTTATCATTTTCTAATCAAGTTAAACCACAGCCAAACAGACCTTCAGATAATACACACCCCTAGAATTGATTGCCTAAACATTTCAAATACAACCAAACAAAACTCAACAAACAACATTTAAATGACCAATAACGGCCGATGAAGCTCATACAAAAGCTTTTTAAGACAGATAATGCTGCAGCCTCCTGACCCACAATGAACAACGTCCTCCACAACAATGCAGTGCCAAATGCTTTCATTTCTGCGCTCAAGGTTATAGTGTGCAGCAGCACAAGTGCACACTACTATCCAGGATGCACAAGCACTTTTGCATTTTAAAATAAAAATAAACACTAAAACATACATAATCCATAGGAGTTTAGTTTAGCAATTACTAATTAATAACTGCTGTGTTTCTGTACAACAAGCACAGTAACATGAGAATATGCTGAATGTGCGAGATATAAAACCACCACAGTCTTTTAACTACAGGCCCACAAAACTCAATTACAGCCGGAAAGGGAGAAACAACACACACACACACACACACACACACACACACACACACACGATATCTCTACCTCTCTCACACACTCATGATGTGTTCTGAATCCCAATGGAATGTGATGAGATTCGGCAGCTCCGATTGGCCGAAGAAGCAGGAAGTGAACACAATCCAACTCACACGGCACCACAAACGGCCAATGAGAAGCACAGACAATGTCAGACTGAGCCAATCAGAATCTTAGTTCATGATGAGGGCAGCGGGGATTGGTTAAACAATGGTGGGCGGCTAAAACAGGCCTATCAGCACTGCTCTAGGAGTCAAACAAAGCCTCTCTTGTCAAGGAATAGATTTTATAGAACAAGAGGTGGAATTACAAGTGCATTATGATGTCAGCGTTCACAATATACATCCGTAACTTAATTTTAGTCAACCCTAATGGCAAACCCAAATGTTGAAGAACATGTCATGAACCTGTCTGCGAATGTTCGGAGATTGTTTAAAAATGTAAATGAATGTTATTGTACTCACAATCTGTCTGACAATCTATGCAAAACCTCTGTGCAACCTCTTTGAACTCCAAAATCTGTCTGTACAAAGTTTTTTTCATATTTGATCATGTTTGTTTATCTTTTCCTATGAATCTGACAAGATTCATATTTCGTTGCAGGTTGTATTGTGTATAAAACTATGTATGTAACAAATAACAAATCTTGAATCATCCTGTGAGATCAGCAAACTGATTAATGCACTCCAACTAGAGTTCATCATACCTGACAGTCCAAGCATCATCTGCATACATACACAGGATTCTTCTCACCAAACCTGTCACACACACACCCATAATACACGCAGGACAGAATGTAATCTAATTACGCAGCGTACCGCAGCGTTACAGACACTACAAGTGTATACAGTCTAAGGACATTCTTAAATAAGCATCTATATTATTAACCTAATGACTTGTTTAACAGTTTTACTGAAGAGTGAAATTCCTCTGCTATATGGTGCTGTCAGATCGACATGTGCCTGTTAAGACATGTCTCTCTATCTGTATACACACATACCTCCATACATCCTCCAATCCCTTTAAATTCTTCCCCCCATATATTTAAAACTGACTGCAGTTACATCACTAAAACATGCCATGTAACAGAAGCTAGATTCAATCAGTGCTACAAAATTTCGCAACCCAGAAAGCATAACTGTTAACACACACAAAATTAAGAAGTGAAAAATATTTCACTCAGAACTCTTTGTGAAAGCAAGCCTCACCCGTCCATTATATATGCATGCAGATCTTTTGCATTTAGTCATAATTATTCATCAATGCATACCACACAGCACAAGTGTCTGACCCTGATCTAAATAAGGCACTAATATGTATTAAAACAACTTTGTTGAATATAGCCTAGCTGACATCTAAACTAGTGGAATAGTGGAACAGAATAGACTAGACTCCTTGATAATTACTGCTTTATATGCTGAATCAGACAAATCTGGGATATCATAAATTACCAGCCAGCTGGAGGTCAGAAAGGGAATGGATATAATCAGACACTCTAATAGCAATAGTTGAGGAACAAAATGCACTTACATCACTTACCAATGGGTGCTCTGCGGTGAATGGGTGCCTTACTTTTATCAGTATGCGATAAAAACATCACAATAATGCACAGCACTCCATCAGTTAACATCTTGTGAAGTGAAATGCTGTGTGCTTGTAAGAAACAAATGCATCATTAAGACTGATAGTTCTGGTCAAAATTAGAGTCCGAACTCCTAAACAACGTTTCTCACATCAAAATCACCAACATGTTTATTTAGAGCTGTTTGGCTTGCTCGATCTGTGCAGATTTCTCTCCTGATTCAGACCAGATGACTTTTCTCACAACAGAAGGCACTGTTACGGATAGAGGAAGCAACATTTTCAAATGAACAAGGCCTTAACAACGGATGTGTTTCTTACAAACGAATGGCATCTCAAAATGGACTGGACTGGAGTGGTGTGGATTATTGTGATGTTTTTAGCAGCTGTTTGGACTCTCGTTCTCACCATTAACAGAAATAACCAGTGCAGCTGGAAAAAGGGCCTATACTGTATGTCAGTAGTGTAAATGAGTCACTGGTGAAGCAGAAGGGGGAAATCAGGGCTGTTTAACAGCATGCAGGCATATGTGTGTGTTCGTGGCCCTGCTTCTGTCTGATGCAACCACCCCGGAGATCGATGCGATATGAAACCGGTAATACTGTCCAGAATCGGTCAGCAGAAAACAGCTCTGAGACTGCAGGAACTCATGATCAAGACGAGGATATTTATATAAACACCGACAGATCCAAGATCACTTAAGGCTAACACATCTGACGGTTTATTCTCCAAAAATCATAACATTTGAGCATGTATTTATTTAAATTCGTTCTCTGCTATGGCTGGAGACTTTCAAAACAGCAACAAAAAAAACACACACACACACAGTGATCAGAAGAACCTATGCTGTCATCAAGTTCAATCAGGACGCCAGACAACTGTCATTTCTCTGTGATCAAAGCGCCGCCACCGCCGGATCAAAGCGATACAATCTATCAACAACGAGATACAAAGTTGCGGATCGTAGCTAGTGTGAGGTGTTACAATGTATCACAGACGTTCCATCCGGTCGCGCGCTGTTACTACAGGCTGCGCTGGATACGCCACAGTAAACACCCCAAACCGGCGAGACCTTTAGATCTGCGGCAAAACACACGCAAATACTCACCCGAGATCTGCGATCGGGCCTGCGGGGATCGCCGGGTGTCCTCCGGGGTTAAATCCGCCCGGTCATGAGTGTTTCCCGTGGACAGAGACGTGTCCGGGAGGGAGAGATTAGCCTGCGTCCCTCTCTCTCACACACACACACACGCGCGCGCACTCGCGCTCGCAGGGATGAGAATGCAGGAATGTGACGTTTAGTCCGGTTTGCTGACAGGACACGGGCACGTGGCAGCCGGGAATTGTGGGAAGTTGAGTTCAAAGACAATTGTTTCTTTTATTTACCGTCTTGCTGAATAATTATATTCTGTAGTATCTTAATAATTTATTTTCTATTTCAGTTTATTTCATTTTTTGTATTAATGCTTTGGAAATGTTTCTTTGTAAAAAATAAAAGCTAATAAAGCACTTTTTAAATAAAATAAAATAATATAAACATTTGTCTATAAATAAAAAGTAAGTATTTAATAACAGGAACTACTATTTTATTATCAAAAAGTCTAACTTAAAAGAAAAGTATTTGGAGCAACTTTTTGTAGTGCCATCATCATGTTTTTCCCCCTTACTAAAATGTAATATCGTGGCATTTTGATACCTCCATATAGTACTAAAGTTAATTTATTTTATTTGTATTATATTTTATGTTATTTGTACAATGGTAGTTATTTGTAGTTTAATGTATGCCATATTTTATTGACGCATTGGAAATGCAGTTAAAGTACTTACCATGGTATATGATGCACTAATGTATTTCCAAGAATACCACAGTGTTATCAAAGTTAATTGTCCACAAAATTAGGGTTACTAAGGAGAAACCCAGGGTAATTTTCATACACAGAGCATATTCAGTCCCATAATAGCAGATATTAGATGACATACTTTATAAAAGTGCATCAATATAACCAGCGTTTATGGATAACTCTCCTTGTTTTCTGATGCCCCCTAGTGGTCATAAATATCCTCCTTCGCACTCTGTCTGTGTACCTTTGTCTGTTCACTGTCGCCCTCTTGTGCGAGTTCAGTAAAAAAAAAATGTAACATAGATTTATTTAACTTATAATGAAGACATAACCTAATTACGAAAGTAGCTAAAATATCTATATAATAAAATAAAATAAAATACAATTGCACTGAACTCCATATTAATTTTTTGCTTTAGGGTTTGGCAGTGTATGATATGTAATACATATAATCATTGTTAAAGTTCACTTTTTTCTGTCTATTGTGGGGCATCAAAAGTAAATCGCGTTGTGAGGAATACAATAACAGTTCTAGATCAAGGTCCTAGATTAATTTCCACAACTTTAATTAATCATTTTTTTAGGACTGATTAATGGAGTTTTGTCCATTTTTTTTTTGAAAGACGTTTTGTAAGCTAAAAAAGGTAAATAACAATAACAATACTAGAGTTGCCAGGTTTGCATAACAAAACTAATCCAAACAGTAACACAACGGCGATAACCCAACTATCAGAACTTTAAATATAATATACCATATCTATTTTATGCAGATCAAAATACACTATTTCATATTTACCGTAAACAATGCCCAAAGGCTCCATATCAGTGGCCCCCTTCACAAAACCTCAAAGAAATAAATAAATCATAGATAGAATATAAAATATCTCAACAGAAGTAATTCAGTCAAATATAATTTATGCAATATGTCAAAAAAAAAAAAATGTAAAAGTAGGAAAAACCGCGCACTTGGCAACCCCACGACCATCTAGCTCTTCAGTCCCTCACAGCCTCATTTTCATTCGCATCAGAAACTAAATATGGCGCTACCCTGACAATTATGTATTCTGAGAAGATTTAAAAAGACAAGTGGAAAGTCGCCTCCCTCTACATGCCAAAAACACATGTTCACACGCACACACACAATTATCACTTGGTTTGTGAAGGTCATCGTATGTGATGTCCTTCTTCGACACCTTTCAGTCGCTTGGCCATTTTGGCGAGAATTGTTTTCATCAATAACAGCACTGCCAAGCTCAAGTCTTACACACGCACACACACACACTGACACTCAGAAGTCTCCTGAAGTTCCACACTCTCCAGATGGCAATAACACTTTAGCTGTCGCTGTCAGAGACTAATTAATCTTCCTGGTGTGATCCATCTTCCTGCAGACTGCAGACTCTTCCTCCATCCTCTCTATCACTCCATCTCTCGCCCGGCCTGGACAGCCTGTCACCAGCGCAGGCCTCCACACACACCGGCCCCCGTTCTGCGAGAGCACCTCAAAATCTCCATTTCCTCCTGAGAGACTCCATGATGCCAAAAATCAGCAGCATCCAGACAGTTTTCTAGCTTAAGTTTGTTGTTTGGTTGTTACTCACTATAATCCGTTGTCCTCTTTTCCTATTTGCTGCTTAACAATTACAAAAATGCTAATGCAACCTAATGATTTCCATCCATCGCAGCCAAAGTGTCTGAAAATAAGTAAATAAACATAAACATTACAATAAACCAGTTCTATTTTAGTATCGCTGATGTACTACTGGAATTCTGGTGAATATTTTTACATTTTGTTTTCACTTTTATTTAAGTTCAGGTTTTAGGAATTTTGTTGTGTTTTGTCATTTTCATGCTTTTTAAATTTTTTTATATTTTAAATAGTTTTAATTATTTAATAGAGTTATTTTAGTACTTTAACTTAAACTAAAGAAAATAAAGATGTTGCAGACTAAAAAAAATAAAACTTTTTTATTTCATTTTATATTATATTTTATTTTACTTTTAATGGTTTTAGTTGATGATAATATTTCTTTAAATGTAATTATCACTAAATGGAAATTATAATAGAAATATAAGAAATGTTGCCTTGGCTACAAGCTGAAATAAAATATGTTTAGGGTTTATATTATTTTAATATCATATTATTTTGTGTTTTATTTTATACTTTTATTTTACTTATGGTTTTAGTAAATAGATTTTTTTTTTTTTTTTATTATCGTTAATAACAAAAATTATTGTCAAATGGATAAACAAACCAATATTATTTTAGTATTACTTATATAATAATTTCAGTTTAATTTTAGTTAAAGTTTTTGTAAATGTAGTTTTTTGTTTTACTATCTTTTATGTCTGTTTATAATTTGTATTTATTTAAATTAGTTGTTTTAGTACTTCAACACCAAACAAAAAATGTAGCCTTAAAATACATAAAATTTGTTTTTAATATTTTTAATGAGTTTAGTAGTAGCTAATGCTAACAAACCTGCAATAAACAACAAGAAAGAAACAAAAAGAAATAAAACAGCAAACCACGATATGAAGGAAATGCTATATTAATTTATGATTTTACAGCATTTTACAACTGCGTCTTATAAAACAAGTGCTGTGGTGATATTATAGTATAACACATTATATGACCACTATATTTTTTGAATAAAAAATGCTATTTTGGACATCTATGCCATGATAGTATCATTGTATTTTTGGAAGTACCATAAAGAATTTTATTAGCATGGCACAGTCACCACTTCATTTACGTACTGGACGTTCCATTATATGATTTATAAGCATGAAATGGTGCAGCTCAGATCTAGTGTGTGTCTTATATCTGCCTTCTGAGCGCTGAGTTTGTTTCGGTGATTCAACACACTTTATTGTAATAGTCTGTCATTAGATGGTGAGTCAGGCGGGCGTCGTGCCAGGCTGTGTGTGGGCAGTGGGCTCGGGCGGCACAATTTGTTGACTGTTTATTTGTCATGAACCTTTGTGTGCGTTCCATCTCAGCTGCGACACACACATTCCCACACAATACGACCACTACATGTGTGATCTGGGACATTCCTAACATCGTAATGTTTTGGATAAGATATTAAGCTGAACGTTTTTAAAGATGAAAATCGTATGAGCTAGTTTTATCAGAGAACAAAAGGTTACATTTAATTGGACAATGTTTTTTCAGCATTATTTATTCATCAAAATCAGAAACAGAACAGTAATATTCTTTTTTAAATGGTGTTTAATTTGACTTTACGTCATGTTCATGTTTAGTAAAAGCTATTAAAATCCAGTATTAGTAATGGATTTGATTGCATGGGTCAAAATTATTGATTTTATTTTATGCCAAAAATCATTAGGATATTAAGAAAAGATTATGTTCTATGAAGAGATTTTGTACATTTCCTACTGTAAATATAATTATTTCTGATTAGTAACATGCCATCTTAAGAACTGCATTCAGACAACTTTCAACATGTGTTTTTTGCACCCCCAGATTACAGATTTTCAAATAGTTGTATCCCTACCAAATATTGCCGTAACAAACCTTGCATCAATAGGAATCTTACTTATTTAGCTTTTAGATGATGCACAACTGTCAATTTCTTAATGGTTTATTTATAATCATTTAATTATTTCTATTGCTTCTATGTTTTGTTTATATTATCTAGATAATCAAAACCTAAAGTCTGCTATGTTCTGTTTTAGAATGATATTTAAATGGGTTAATAACAGGAACGACCCATCCGTGTATTCCACATTTCCGCGTATCACCCAAAACGGTCCCACTTTCCAGACACAACACAAGTGGGTTGATGTAAAGACTGTTTTGCGTTTGTTTTTCTCTGTGAATACTGTAGCTCTGTCCAGAGCCAGCGGAGGGTATGCAAGGCAGTAATTAGCGAGGGAGAGCCGGCGTGATGATATTTCTGTGAGGCTGTGGCCTGCGTTTAAAAACTGAAACGTGGAATTATGCAGGACGGCCACCTCCCTTCCTTCTGCTCCACGGCCCCGTCCCAAACGTAAACAACATCAGGCCCTGCGTTCAGCCACCTCCGCACCTGCTCACGACAACATCACTCACCCGTCTGTGGATCTGAATGACGGCCAGATGAACTATCAGCAGGGTTGCCAGGTCTGCGGAACAAAACTAGCCCAATGGCCAATCAAAAGTAACCCGATGACCATATCCCGAATATCAAAGCAATTCATATCTGTCTATTGTGTAAACTGAAAACAGTATGGTCTTGTTGAGGAGAGGCATGTGGATACTTAAAGGGTAGGTTCACCTAAAAACAACCATTTTGTCTAAACCTATAGATCTTCGTTTATCTTCGGAACACAAATGAAGATATTTTTGATGATATCAGAGAGCCATCTGACCCTCCATAGACAGCAACAACTGAAATGATCCAAGAAACATGGTAAAAAACATTGGTAAAACAGTCCATGTGACATCAGTGGATCCACTTCAGTTGAGCATAGTAATGCCCTGCAAGCCCCCCTTCCTAGCAAACACTGTGGAAACATGACAACGCACTGAGAACCACCCAGAGCTCCCTAGCGACTCCCTAGAAACCACAAAGCAATGTGATAAAAGCACTCCATCACCCAGAGCAGCGATGCGATTAAAAGAATTGGAACTCTTAAGCAATTGCCCAGGGATGCACGGAAAGCTCTCAGGAACACCCTGGCAACTCCCTAGAACTCACAAAGCAATATAATAAAAGCACTCGGCAACACCTTAGCAACTGCGTAGCATCACCCTGAAAACCATCCGGAGCACCCTAGCAACACTCTGGAAGCCACTCACAATATTCTAGCATTTCACTCGGGCAAGCACCACTCACACTGGTTTTTAAACATGAACGTATAAATGCAGCTGATTTTTCCAGCAGCGCACGTCAGCAGATTGAGTCCAGCTCTAGACAGACACACACAGAGAGAGAGAGAGAGAGAGAGAGAGAGAGATGACTGACAGGCGCTTTTGAGCTTAAACGGCTGAACACTTAAACATCATTGAAGATGAGCAGGTGTTACCAACACACAAATCCTCACTCGGTGTGTGTTTGGCTCTTTGACCAGCAGGTGGGGACAGAAAGCCGGCCAGACCATCGCCGTGTGTGTGTGTGTGTGTGTGTCCGTTTCTTACTGCTCTCTGTGTCATCAGTCCTCCCAGCAGAGACCCTAATAACTACAATCATAAGCTAAAATAGTTTTTAATTGTGCTTAGACTTTAATGCAACTCTAGACTTTACTGCACAGTAATTGAAGTAAAACAGCATTCAAAACAAAGATTCAAAAAGTAATATGCTACATTGTTACATTTACTTT
>JAUMHQ010000033.1:338958-352044 GCA_032361165.1 Enteromius paludinosus | reverse complement strand
CTGCACAGTAATTGAAGTAAAACAGCATTCAAAACAAAGATTCAAAAAGTAATATGCTACATTGTTACATTTACTTTCAGTTAAATTGATGATAATAGAAGCCATAATAAATTATACACTATACAATAACATAGGCTATGCATTGTAAACTCATTCCATTCCATTTCATTTGAGTTTCATCCAGTTATAAATATTTGTAGATATTTTACATCTCTCTAATCATAGACTGGAAATCATTAAGCATCGGTTATGACAACAAAATAAAAGGAAAGGTGCATTGCATTGTGGGATACAGTGTGATCTGTTTTATAGGCTACTGCACATTTTAAGCACGATTTTTTTTTTACATGTGCACGCATAACGCATCTTGCAGAAAACAGTAAAGTAGGATCCTGAACGAAGTTTTGAATCACTTCACTTTAAAAAGGAACTTTTTTCCGCGTGCACGTCGTGTTGCCCTCTGTTGGTGGTCCGCGGTAGCGCGTCAGCCCCCTGCTGCGGCCGCTGGCGGCGTCGGGCTCTGGGTGAGTGTGTGAGCACCCGTTGAGTAGGTGGGTGAGCTGGAAGAGTGTGGGAGAGGTGGTAAGGGGGCAGATGGGCCGAAGAGAGAAGTTCATGGAGGACGTAGAAGGTGTCAGGTACAGGAGAGGGAGGGTGAGAGAGAGACAGACAGACACAGCTCCTTATTCCACACTTTCCCATCTAGTTTAATTCACAGATTCAGTCACGTAGGTTATGAGCACACTCTTAAAAATACAGGCAGGGGTTTTGGAGTCTGATGTTACAAGAGAACATAGTTGAACTTTTTGTTCTTTAGGAAACCTGTGTGTGTGTATCTACACATTTTCAGATTTACTGATCTTAAGAACTAATATAACAAATAACTAAACCTACTAATTTTCCCAGATGTTTAATATTATTAATATTTCTTTAACCAAAATACTGATCTGCAGAAGTCTGTAGATTAAAATATTATTATTGATTCATTTTTTTTCTAGATGAATATTCCATAAACCAAAACACTGAAAAGTCTCCAAAACAGACTGTCCATTACCCTTATATCACAAGCAGTGCTGTAACACATTAGGGACCGAGTGAGCTGGTGTTCAGCATGTGTCACAGATGTTAAACGAACTCTGCTTAATTTCTTCTTTAATGAGCATTCCTGAGAGGCTGATGCTTGTTTGAATGTCGCTCTTGGTCGGACAGTCACATTTTATTGCTGTTTTCTATTACAGTTTCTGTCTGGACACCTTGTTAAGCACAGATTGGCACAGTTTCTCTGTGTGTGTGTGTGTGTGTGTGTGTGAGAGAGAGAGAGATCCTTCAGCAGACAGTCTTAAAACCTCCACGTCTCTGCTGCTCTCAGCCAGAGGATCATGTCATCAACTTTATATGTTAAAATGACCAGATTTCCACAAACTGTCCCACTGTTTCAGTGACCCACGTGTCTGTTTGTTAAACGCATTTACTCACTTTCTTATTCTTTTGTATTGTGAAAGCAGAAACAATCTGGTGCTTCATCTTCTAAGCAAGCTGCCAGACGACAAAAAAGAATGACTGTCAAAAACACACAAAAAAATTGGTTCTCTTTTACAATAATTTGACAAAACATTACCTTTAGTGCATTCGACTGAATAATTGCAAGCCATTGCTGTTCTCAGAGCAGTGCTTTCTATATTAAAGGTAAGATTAAAATAAATATGTTAAAACAATGTTCTGACGGAAGGAAAAATGTATTTATTCATTTAAAATACATGACATTGTACATATACAAGCGATTATTTTTTAGTCTCTTCTGCTCACCAAGGCTGCATATCACTGATCGAAAAATCCAGTAAAAACTGTAACATCATAAAACACTATTACAATTCAAAGCAGCTAAAATGATCTTTTAAAATGTTTTTATTTCCCCCTGTGATCAAAGCTGCATCATTACTCACATGATCCTTCAGAAATCAATCTAATCTGCTGACTTTCTGATTATTATCAGTGTTGTGAACAGTTGTGCTGCCCTATCTTTTTGTGGAAACTCTGATGAATAATTTAGATTCATTTGAAACAGAAATAGCTTGTAACATTGTAAATGTCACTTATTATCAGTTTCATGCATCCTTGCTGAATAAGACTATTTATTTCTTTTAAATTGCAATTTTTACTGCCCCTGGAGCTTTTGAAAGGTGAATAAAGAAACACTTACAAAATGTCAGTTTTCATTCATCCTCCATCATCAGACTATCGCTGGTGAGAATTTAATTTGACATAAATCTAGGTGAATTTGCTACAGTATTTCGTATCTAAACATTGACCTATACCGAGTGCATACAGACACTTGATCTACTGAACTGATATTCATTCTTTCTTTATTACTATGCAAGACATATTTTTGGGGGCTATTGTGAACAAATGCATGAAAATTCCTTTTTGTTTGTTTTTAGCAGGCACCTTTTTACTAAAGTGATTTACAGGAAAGTGGCAACAATTAGAGCAGGTTTATAAGAATCAAACGTCTAACCCCAAAACCACACCCTGATGATTAATTATGATGCTACTGGAGTTTATAAAAGGTGTCGACAGATGAATTAAATCAGAAGAGCGACCAAACCCACGAAACAACGAGCGCAATCAAAAACCCGTCGGCCGAGGTTAAAGAGCGAGCAAAGTCTGCACTTATCAGTTTGTTTTGCACACCCTCCTTATAGACGTTGATGGACGGAGCTTTGATTTGAGTCGTGAGTTGCTGCAGTGGGTGTAGGTTTCAAACCATGAATTCTAATATCGAACAGGTTTTTGCATATGAATAAGATCCCACCAGATCGATATCAGGCCGAAGGCGGCAGGGGAAGGAAGATAAACCAAAAAAAATAAAATAAAATGTAACACACGACGAGGGTCAAAGCAGAATGCGTCCCAGTTGAAAACAAGCAGTCACCCCACGCCCTGTTGTGTGTCAGAGGGGCGTAAAGTCAGATCAAGTCTCACTGGATACACTGGCTCTCGCTAAAACCGAACCCACATAAAGACTAACGGCTTTACCAGCCTAATGTTTAATTAGACCAAACCCCTGCCCTCCTTTCCTGCCCCGAACAGACTGGAATCCTGCACATAATCACCCCCTGCGTCAGGCCGGGACACAAACCGCATGGTGAGACTGCGAGGGGTTCTGGGCACAGCCCAAGCTTTTGTGAATGCGTTCCTTCGTCATCGTGTCTGGGTTTGGAGGACGTGAGCATCGTCCAAACTATTTACACTAATTGCATATTTACTGTTGGTAAATCACAGTGGATTTCTGAGGGAGGGAGATCTTTCAGCGCTCCAAAAATACTGAGCGCAGCAGGTGGAGGGACCTATATACAGGCTTTTAAACATCCGCAGCGGACTGATAAAACATTTCTATATCTGTCAGTCAGTCTCTCTAAAATGTGCTTTGACTTCACGCTTTACACCAGAATCGCCAAATATAGGGTCAGCAAGCAGAATGGGTGTCGTTCATGAAATTAAAGATAAAAAACCAAATCCGTTAAATAAATTGCTCATAAATGACTTTTATGGCTGCATTCAGTTCAATCAGTGATGGTTCCACAATAACACATTAGTACTTTATTCTCTATTACTGTATCTAAAGCAGTACTGTAATACAAAAATGAAAATACATTAAAGGCTTTTTTTTTTTAAAGTGTTGTGATCTATAAGATACTGGATAACTAAATAAAATATATGCAAAATTCAGGAGGTGAAATATGAAATATTATGTAGTTCATAACATCAAAAACACACACACACACACACACACACACACATAAAATCTAATGCAAGGACATTCAGTTTTATAATTCCAGTTTAAGTTTTGTGCTCATTCTTATTTATGATCCCCATTAATGTAATACGGTAAATAATTTATCTCATTATAGATGGCTAAATAATTAAATAAATGCAAAAATTCTCTCTTATGATTCTCTTGTCTCATTTGTCTCTTTGTTTAATGCAATGACATCCTGACACATATTTGAAGTGTCCTCAAACTCTATTACAGATTCACAGTATTCTGTCATCATTAAATATAAAGCGTGACATCACACACGTGTTGGATGTTGTTGGGGAGTGAAGGGTGTCTTCACATCACTGAACACCTGAAGGGTTTAACAGACTCTTAAATACAACCCACTGCCTCTGAACCACAGCCTGCCTCTCTCTGTGTGTGTGTGTGTGTGTGTGTTGAACAAAGAGGGTTTCGAGTGTATTTGAGCTTGACTTTGTGGGCAGATTCTCTTTTTAGGGAAGCGTTGAGGGTGGGTGCTGTGTTTGGGTGGAGGGGCCGTGTGTGTGTGTGTCCGTGTCAGTAGGCAGATGCTGAGGCCTGCAGTGTGGTGTGCCATGAGAAGGGTGTGTGTGTGTTACCCGTGGTCTGCGTGCCTACAGGCTCTGGCACTGATGTGTGTATGTGGGGGTGGGTTTTTTGGGAAAAGGTATTAAAAAAAACAAATGACCACGATGCAATGACTCAGTTTTGTAGGGTTGTGTTAATTTGCTCAACGCTCATACTAGGCTCTACAGCTGAACAAATAACATGTGTGACTAGACTCACCAGTGAACACATATGATTATGTGTCTGTGTGTGTGTGTGTGTGTGTTTGTGTTTGTGATGTATGTAGCTATAACATGGGAAACTACATAGTGTTCATGCAGAAAGAATGCATACATATATGTGAATGTTTTCCACATTTTCCACAAATAATTGTTTTTTTTTATTATTATTGGAAATTCTGAGCTTGTACCTCACAATTAATGTTTCTCACATTTTTTCTTGTAATCCAGAATTGCAAGATATAAACATTGAATTGCTAACAATTCCGAGGAAAAAAATACATTCTCATTTTGTAATGGTAAAAAGAGAATCACAGGATATAAACAAAATACCCAAAAAAACATTTTGAGATGTCAACTTGGAATTGTGAGGAAAAAGTGGCAGAAATGGGCTTCCATAGAAAGCATGTAAACTGTAATACTATTATACAGTATTACTGTTTTTACTGTATTTTGATTAAATGTCAAATCAATGATCATATATCATATACTGTATACATAGTTACACACACACACACACACACATACTGTAAATGCATGTAGTACACTTGATACCCTTTCGAATATCAAGGTATTAATATGTACACACCCTTGAGAGCTAAATAACGTACAACAGTGTACCTTTTCAAAAGGTTCTACCACTCCGTTTGTACCTTGTTTTCTGAATTTTGCCCAACCCTGATGTGTGAGCGTTAGATTATGGGTGCAATTAATTGTGACCCTGACCCGTGTTACTGCATGTCTGTGGTATTGCTGTCCTCACGTACCGTCTCAGATTACTGCATTACCTGTTCTGTCGTCTATCACACACTCACACTGACATGTGCTCAGGTGTTTCTCACAGAAGTCACCCTCGCTCTCTTCTAGAAAAATAAATAACGCGATCTCATCAGGACCACACTCTTGTTGCTTTGACATTCCTCATTATATCAGTGGGTTCAGTTAAGCTGGAGTGATCCAGAGCTCAAGACAATTCAGACGAGAGAAAAAATATACTGGCAGCTCATTTGACAATTCAACTCAATTCAATAGCATACACTTTCAAAGCGGCACTCAAGCAATCCGCTTTTCATCTTGTGAACCATCCAGTCCGGGTTTTGTTTGCTCAATGCACTAAGTACATGCTCAAAAGCTGTTTTCCGGTACTCACCCTCAAGTCATTTTCGTCTGTCAGTTTTTCCACTGCTCTGCAAGCAATGACAGTGAACGATAACTACGGATTTTAGGCTGAAAAATGACATAAAAGCACAACATCAGGGGGACAAAGAAAGTCATTAGACTAATGAAGTTTTCTTTACGTGAGTATGTTAAGAGGAATGCATTGTTGCTCAAGTATTCAGTTCAAAATCTTCACTGCAAATATTATGTCCTGGTGTGAACAAGCACACACAGTTATGAGCAAACATATGGATCCTATATCATAACAGCTGAACACACCCACATCACACACCCTCAAAACATCTACCATGGTAACTGTAGTTTCCCACAAAATACCATTTTGGTCCCACTTTATATCAGGTGGCCTTACTATGTACTTATATTTTAATGAATCATTTAATACAATGTGTCCATGCATCCTTTTGCATTTAAAAAAAATGCCCATGTAACTATATATTATAATTACACTGTTGACCCATCCTTTACATCTCAACCCACTCTTAAACCCACCCATACCACCAAACCTGTCCATCAATAGCAGCAAATGTGTTTTGCAATTCAGTATGAACATTTACATCATTTTTTGATGTAAGCACATAGTTAAGGCCACCTTATATAAAGTGGGAGCCCATCTTTAAAGGAATTATTTCATCCAGAAAATGTTTTTAAAATTTCCTCACCCTCATGTCAGATGTAGATGAGTTTGCTTCTTCACCAGATTTGGAGAAATGTAGCATTGCATCAGTGTCTCATCAATGAATCCTCTGCAGTGAATGGGTGCCGTCAGAACGAGCTGATAAAAACATCACAATACTCCACACCATTCCAGTACATCAGTTAATGTCCTGTGAAGCAAAAAGCTGTGTGTTTGACAGAAACAACTCCATCATCGAGACAATTTAACTTCAAACTGTCACTTCTTGTTAAAATGCGAGTCTATAATCTATAATAACGCTTCCTCCGGTGGAAAAGTCCTTCCCTTGTCCTCCTCTCACATCAAAATCCACCCATAATGTTTTTGGCTTGTAAATGAAGTTTGATTTTGTGCATGTTTCTCTCCTAATTTAGACCAGATGACTTTTTGACTGAGGAAAACAATAAAATGGACTAAAAAACAGTGGTTTAAAGTAAAAAAAACATTATAATTATGGATTTGTTTCTTACAAATATGCAACCTTTGGCTTGACATTTTGACATTAACTGCTGGACTGGAGTGGTTTGGTGTGGATTATTGTGATGTTTTTATCAGCGGTTTGGACTCCCATTCTGACGGCACCCATTCACTGCAATGCTACAGTTTAAGAGTTTTCATTTGAGGATTTAAATTTCTGGGTGAACTATTTCTTCTGCAGTTGTACAGAAAAAAAAAAAAAAACCATAGCAACACAAAAATTCAAACACTGTTTAACAATAACTTGTAGACTATTGTTACCAGTTCTGCAAGGCCTCTCTGTCTATCTGTCCTCAGCTGCGCCGCTGCTCTCATTTGTAACTCTGCTAACCTGCAATTGTACTGAGCTCCACATTTAGCAGCTGGAATGTTAGGGTGGGCTGAGTGTGTGTCACACAACAAAGCTGAACACAAGGGTGTAGCTCCCCGCTTCACATCCTCCTCCGAAACCACCCGCCTGGCCCGTCTGCATGGAAACGCAGCCATCACGGGCGTCCAGCGCTCCCCACCCTCAATATAGACTCTAACCTCTCAACCTTTCTCATTCGCTCTCTCTCTCTGCTCCTCCCAAGATCACACTGAACCGTAGAACTCCTGTTTAAGCATATGTGTGTCACTGAAAAAAGAAAAGAGCACTGTTATTCAGCAAGGACACATTACATTGATCAGAAGTGACAGGAAAGGCCTTTATAACGTTCTATTTCAGATAAATGCTGCTCATTTTAACTTTCTATTCATCAAAGGATCTTGAAAAATCTAATATATTGGTTTCTACAAAATATCGGGCAGCACAACTGTCTTCACATAATAATAATGATTAAAAAAAAAATTCTTGAGCAGCAAATCAGCATATTAGAATGATTTCTGAAGGATCATGTGACACTGAAGACTGGAGTAATGATGCTGGAAATACAGCTGTGCATCACTAGAATAGATGACATTTTACTATCAAATATTTTAAATTATTAAATATTGCACAATATAAAACTTTACAATTTTTGCTGTATTTAGAACATTTCATTTGTCAACTACATCAAATATTGAGACTGAATTTAAAATAAATTAATAAAAAAAATAAAAAATGATAAAAATTAGAATATACCCGAGTTTAAATTCATTTAGTTTTTATTTATACATTTGAAATACATGATAAAATAATGCAAAAACAAATAAACAATTCCAAGAACCCATGATAAAAAAAACAATAGCAGTAAACGAATACATAAAATTATGCAAAAAAATGAAAAATAAAGAAATAAAACAAATAAAAATAACAAAATTTACACGCAATTTACAATTTATAAATGCATTAATTGCATTTTGATGAAAGTAGTGAAAATGACCTCTAACAATGTTAAAAATATTAGGAAACATTAAATATATAGATACACATTTTATGATCATATAAGGTTTTATAAAACACTTCTACAATACAATGATTAATTTAAAAAACAAAGTAAAAGTAATCTGAACATTTTTGCATCAATTAAATGTGTGGCCATTATGTGAATTGGTATTAATATGCATTTGTCTGTAGTTGAATTTGTGCATGATTTTGAAATGATCTTGAATTCTAGCCGAGACCTTTGGATCAAACTCAGGATGATCTGGAACCAAAAACTGTGATTTACATTTTAAATTAATTCACAAAAAAACGAATCTCACCCCATACTGCCCTATGAATATGCAGATGCTCCCAGTGTGTGTGTTTGTGTGTGTGTGTGAACACGGATGTGTCAAGATCCTTCATAACATTCTGTGTGACTCTGATCTGACGTGTGTGTTGAGGAAGTGTGGAGCTGCAGTCTGGACACCTGCGTGAAGAGCACTTAAAGACACATTTGTTTTATCAACAGAACAGTGTAAAAAAGACATTTGGCAATAAATGTTATTAAGCTTTTTTGATGAGAGCCGAACATGAGGAAGATTATAACCTTTGAGCGACGGCATTCAAAACGGACAACCACACTGACTCACAGAGAAGAACACACACACGCATGTTGGTTTTTGTGATTTCTGGGGTCTCTCCATAGGTGTAATGGTGTTTCTACTGTACAGACTGTATGTGCTATAGTCCTACACTGACCCTACACCTAAACCTGCCCCTTACAGGAAACTGTGTGCACTTTTAGATTTTCAAAAAAACACCATTTAGTATGTTTTTTAAGTCTTTTGAATTACGGGGACACTGAAAATGCCCTCAAAACACCTACATATTAATACCTATATCATACCCATGTCATTATACACATTTGTGTCCTCATAAACCACATAAACCCGCACACACACACTGAGACAATTATAAGACCCATAGGACTGGAATTTCACACATGAGACTCTTTAATATCTCTTTAATGGCTTCTACTAGACATGAATGCGATTAAATGAATGCGATTAAATCAGACCATGAGGAGTGTGAGGTCTGCCTGAGACTCCTAGAGTGTCAATAATGTTTCAAACAAGTTATCATAGTTCACATAAACCTAAATATTTCTCATCAAATGATCTGAGCTGCTCTATGTTCATCTTAGAGCTCTTACTGGATGACAACTAGTGATTCAATGGAGTCCACTGAGACAAAGTTGATAGTTAAAAAAACCAGACTGAGGACTTTAACCCTGTAATGCCTACTTTATAATATTTAATACACAAACAAGGCTGCAAATGATCAGCATGATCAAACTTTGCTGAAAAACCTATCGCACACAATCTACTCCATTCCTTCTGTCATCTGAATGATATTTTCTGACTATTTGCTTATTTTTTATTAAGTAAAAGGTATTTAGTGTAATTGTACAAACATCCACCGTCAGCATATTTCAGTATGAACACCATCCGGACTGAAGTTATTATCCATCTTTTTATTTTCCTTATAAACAACATTTTCGAATATGATTATTATCTCTCTGTGGACTGGATTGCATTATGTTGTAAACATTTATATCTAATCTTAGTAAGAGATATCATTGGAGATTGAGAGCGACGACTGATATTTATAATTAATGATGTCAATATTTGGCTGAGATACAACTATTTCAAAATCTGGAATCTGAGGAAACAGATGTCTTTTCTCTATTGGGAAAACAGCGCTTAATCAAATGCATATTACTAATCAAAAATTTAGTTTTTCATAAAAGCAAAACTGATCATTTTGACCCATGCAATGTATACTACTTGCTACTTATGACTGCTTCTGTCCTCCAGGGTCATATATTTGCTCCAGTATCTGCTACAGTTATTAAGATTTCATTGATTTATATTATGATTTACAGACAGGCATGACAACTTCAATTTGTTCCACATTAATATCAGCATTTGCACCAAATTACGCTCAGTGTGAGCAGTTTCTTCCTCCATATTCTCACTATATCAGACTAAACAAGCCATCAAACAAACCCCAGCCAAACCACACACTTTCATACATCCCTGTGTCTGTGTATGACAATAAATCCCAGTCCTAGTTTAAAAAACTTTCCACTGCCGATTTGTGAAAGCGCCTTAGACGTTGGAAGCTCATGAAAGCACCTGCTGAAGGTGTTTGAATGAGCGCTGACAAACAAACGCCCCTCCCTGACGCTATATCTTCATTTCTCTCTATTCTTCTCTTAATGCAGTGCGTTGTCGAAGACAGAAGCCGAGAGCAGCGGCGGCGGCCCTCTGTCGCCAGCGAGCATTAACCCCGAACAATAGTGAGATTTCACTAATGTGTGTGATGAAAAAGAAGAAGGGAGGGTGTCTCGCTCCACCCGGCTCAAGCATCGCCCGTCTTTCTCGTTGGGCGACCGGGCCCTTGAGATGTCTGTCATCTGCCACCCCCCCCACACACCCTCCCTCTCTCTTGGGACGCGGGGAAGGAGGCGCGAGACGCCTCCCACCATCTTTAATTTTCACCTCGGTTGCCGCGCCGACACCATGGCAACTGAAGGGTGGCGACCTCGAGTATCCGGATGCTGTCGTTACCCTTCGATGCCCTGAGAAGCCATGACCACTACGGGCTGGCGGGGGGCCGGCGCTATGGAGACCGAAGACCTGAGCCGTGCCAAATATAGTTCTCATCAAAGACCAGACAAGAGCGCAGGTACAAGGACTGAAGTCAACCATAACTGCTTGTTTACGTGTAAACTTGTCTGGATGTTTCCAATTCGTAAAAAAAGTCGGAAATCTTGGTGCATGGTGGGAATGTTCATAACAGGACTATTGTAAACAAGAACTATTAACAAAAACATTTTTGTTAAATAAAGTAGATGTTAACTAAAATAAAATCCGATTAATTTTTATGAAAATTGCAAGAAAAAAAGTCAGAATTGTGAAATAATTACGGTTTGATATTTTTATCCGATGGTAGAAATAAGCTTGCAGTAAAAAGATGCATAGGTGTATGGAGAGTATAGAAATAGAAGTTCTGAAATGCATTGCATTGTGGGATACGGTAATCTGTTTAATGCGCTCAGTTTGCATATTTTTTTAGCAAATCCAAGAGGTCATCTGTGGTATGCATATACAACATTTGCATACTCTGCACAATATGCACTGCATTATGCAAAAACAGTATAAATAATATGGCGATATGCATTTCCAAACACAGCCATAGGCTGTTTGAAAAGCGCTCTGTAAAGTTTGTCCGGATGATGCAAGGCAGTCAAAGCTTTTAACTGTGTGACCTTACATTAAAAGAGAGATCGGTACAGCGCCTGGATTTTACACACGGTGAGTTCTGGCTATTATAGCAGGACATGAACAATCCTGTTTCTATGACGATGTGTGTGTGTGTGTGTGTGTGTGTTAACTGAGTCTAGCTAATCAGCTGATGAGGTGTTTACAGACCCCCGTCGCCTGGAGGGGCCCCGGTGAGCATGAGACATGACTTACACTAACACACACACACGCATGACACAAGACACACACACACCACGCCGAGCTCTCATTACTCTGACAGTCATTTGCAACACTGCATGCTGAATTAGGCCCCAGTAGTCGAGAAACCGCTCTATAATGGTGCTGCCTGGCGGATGGGCCACAACGCAGATAAAAGCATTCTGGGTAAAATCAGGTCAGAAATCCATACAGATGAGATGCATTACTGATGAAGCAGGAACTACAAAAAGTCTGAGCTGAGCCGGTGACGCTGTACTAATAAAAGCATGTTCATTTATGAACCGCTTATCGATTTATGTGCCGTTTTCAAGTCTTTTCTCATTTATTTGTTCAGTCATTCATGTGCTGTGCTGCTAAACGAACACATCTGATAAAAATCAGATTTTCAGCATCATCAGTAGCCTCCAGTCTCACATGATGGAAACCATCATACATTTTTGAATGGCCAAATTAAATAAAATAAAAAAAAACAAGTAAATAAAAATATGTTTATTAAATTCAAAAAAAACTTTCCATTGATATATATATATATATTAATGGAACATACACACAGTAGTCAGCATTTGAAGTGGATTAAATATTATGGCACCACAGAACATGACACGTCATCTGGCCGTGTGGTCAGTGTAATTATGTACATTAATGTCAGAGTCTGTAAGCATGAGTCTATTTCCAGAATTAGACAGACAGTTATACAAAAGAAAGGACTCTATGAACGGCTGGCGTTTCCCGTTGAGGTCATCTGAGAGGTCACACAGGCCCTGATTCCCACACCGACGGCAGCTCATCACAATGACACGATGGAAAAGAGCAAGCATGAGAGAGGAACAGCCACCGTGTGCCCAGCAAACATTATCAGCCAACTCTCTGAAGTCCAACCAGAAAGTCAGAAAGGAAGTCAGCGATGAGTCACCGTGGCGATAACCTTAACTCCTGCCTATTGAGTGTAGTATCTATAGCGCACTCACACAGTCATACACACACTCACAGGGCACACCAAAAAATGGAACGCGTACTTAAAATAAAAACCGAGGCACAAAAATCAACAGAGTAGCGTCGTTTAAAATGCATACAAATTTTGAGAGATTTTGCATGATTTAAATATTGTCAGAAATACACTAAAACTATATACTGTATATACTAGGGCTGTCAAATGATTAAATTTTTTAATCAAATTAATCAGGATTTTCAGTGCATTAATCATGATTAATCACTATTTGCAACTACACCTGAATCCTAACCATTTTTCTTTCTGAAATGCATACCAAAAGATAAATAACAGGACACAGATACATCAT
>JAUMHQ010000033.1:298667-317693 GCA_032361165.1 Enteromius paludinosus | reverse complement strand
ATTACCATCACTCTGTTCTTCTGTTTGATAATGTTCAGTGCTTTGCTACAATCTGTATTGTTAAAAGCGCTATATATTAAAAAAAATTTAAAAAGTGAGTGTAAATAGCTTTTCGCTTCGGAGCCTTGCCTCGTGAGTTTCGGAAAGAAAAAAGAGTTCCTGCAAGTTCATGCTCTCTCTCGACGGCATCTGGGCATCTGTTGGTGGGTTACTGTGGACTGGGGTCTTTTTAAAGGCTACAAAAACCAGCTTTTTGCACTCCAGGGAAAGACCTGTCACTGAGTGCACAGTCGTGCTGTGAAGGTCCTCCCTGGGCAATCCGGGAAAAAAAGAGCAATTTCTTACGGTTGGAAGGCATTCTCCTGGGATGTCTATCTGGCCGTACGCTCCCGGGTGCGGTGGTTTCCTCTCCTTTCTGGACGGACATGATCGCTGCCTCAGGTGTCTGGACAGAGATCGCGCTGGGGCAGCATTCGTGGTTGAATCATGCGTTTATTCTGAATGCATGACCATGGCTACAGTGAGGTCCTTCCTCTCGTTCGCGAGACTGCTCCCCTAAAGCAGATCGTTGGGCTGTTAAGGTTTTTCCGCAGCCACGGCGAGGCGCTTGGGGAACCTCATGTTGACCATGCAGAATGTTCCAATGGGCGCAAAAACCCTGCGGACTTCTGCCCCATCACTTAGTTGTGCCGGTGCAGATTGCACCCCAGAAGGAAGAGATGTCCATTGCAGCATTGCAGCAGGAGACTCGGCTGGGAAGGTGGACGAGTTGCCAGGACAGTGCCCCTCCGTGGTCGCTGCCCTGTCCGAGGCGGATGCCAAACCGTCCAGGGGGTCGGACTGGAGGTGTCCATGGTGCCCCCGTACAATCCTTCTAGACTGGACGATTGGTTCTGGGGTCAGGGACCGCACAGGGAGCTGATCAGGTCGTGGTAGGCCCTCTACCCTCGCCCTATTTCCCGGTTCATCGCCCCTCGCCACCATTGATTAAGGGGCAGCCAAAGGCTGCACGGCGGTCCCCCATGCTGAGTGTGCTGTCGCGGTGCACGTGTGAGCTCTCATCCGCTCTCGTGCTGTGGGCCAGGCCAGAGGGGCTTCCCTGCCCCTCGTGCTGATTGATTCAGACATCATGCCTTGGCTATGCAATTCAGTTTGAGCCCAGCCCAGGTAGAGTTGTCCTTTTTACCACGATCCACTTTGACACGAATACTGCTGTCCGTTGTGTGGAGGTTGCAGAGTGGAGAGACGCAAAGCTTTCAAATTCAACAAAAAAAACACTCATCAGTAACAAATGTGTGGAGCAAAAATCACGCCTCGTTCTTGTGTAAGCGAGTTATTTAAGGTGTTTCAACTGGACACACGTCTCAAATGTACTCAGGCACTCAAAAACTTTAAAATGAAATTTAAAAAGTTATGAATAGTTCAATTTTTATTATCACAAATCACTGTGCAATCAGTCAGTATACATCAAAGATGGCATGCAACAACAACAACATTCTCACACAGAGATATTTTAAAGTGCTCCAGTGAGAAATATTAATATCTATGATTTGTTTGCTTGTTGGTGCTCTAGTCCAGCTGTTAAAGATTTTCACTGTAAACTACGCGTATAAATAGTATGCAAAATATTAGTGCGCAAGAATGCACTTTATGACACGCACGTGACTCGCGTGCACAAGCCTATAATTTTATACACATCTACCGAACAATCATAATCCGACCCATCGCTAGAATTAACACGTCGCCAAACTGCATTTTAGCGAATAAGTACCACGAGTTTTCGGTTTTATTTGTATGCACTTTCATGAGATCGAGTAGGACTTTCATTTTCCAGAGAAACCGAGCAGTTTATGATGAAAGATGCACTTGTTTTATCCTAGCGATCATAAATACTCACAGTGTGGTCGATGGTTGTCAGAGCTGTTCAGTCTGACTCGTGTAAGGGTCTCTTTCTCTCCTGGATCAGTAGATTGTCTCTCGTCCTCTCTTCTGGTTGTATTATTTGTGTATTTTGCAATGCTCTCCAGACGCTCCGCCATGTATTAATTGCTGCAAACTGTACAATGTACAAGTCAAAGTGAAGTTATAAAGGAGAAAGCATTTATCAGTGATTCGTGTGCAGCGTGTGTGTTTGCATCTCAGTGTTAAAAGCCTTATAGAGAATAAAGATGAAGTTGTTTTAATTACCGATGATGATCTGGGAAGAGTTCAGTCTCCTCTACAGCAGACCAGATCTATTCTGCATCACACCACAGGTGATATAGCTCACGGGTAAAACCCGATTTCTTTCCAACAAGTGCTTAACAGTTAAACGTGTTTCACTATGTGAGGGCTTTTGATGCACGCATCTGAATAAAGCCACATAAAACAGCTGCTGATAGAAAATGAAACCACATACCGTAAGCGACAAAATGCACACTGCAGAAAGAGAACTATGTATTTCTAACTAACTGGGGCAAGCATAAAACTCAACCAATCAGAAATAGGTTCAAGAGATGACACATCATGCGCATACTCGGCAGCAATCTCTTTCTGTCTGCGCAAAGGGAGCACAATTATGTCATATTACAACAACAACCACGGGCTTTAGTACCTAACTCTGGGCCCTATGCACAAGCAGTGACCATGGGCCCCGTAAGCTCTGGGTTCACAACTACCTACACACCATTTAATACATCAATCAACGGATGCATTTACCCAAAACATCAGCATTTACATTAGTTAACAACATTTATTGTGATCTTAAAATTATATTTAAAGGAAAATAACATTTCACTACTCAGGGGCCCTCCCCCCACTTGGGGCCCTTATAATTTAGTCCCACTGTTAACAAAAAATAAGTATAACCACTTCGACGTACTATATTTTTCTTCTGCTGTCTAATTCAAAAATGTAAAATGTAAACATGCATACGTTTTACTTCTAGGTTATTGATAATTATATGACAGCAATAAAAATATTAGTGCACATTGTTTTGAAAGAGTTGCTCTTAAATCGTCAGCTGATTCATGTATTTAAATAAAATATACATTTAAATAATACCACTATAGTTGCATAACCTTATGCAAAAATATAAATAAACTTTGATTTTAGAATGCAGTCTAAGAATTCGAACTATATATTATACAACATAAAAATCTTAAGGAGCAAAGTCATCACTTTGAAGTAGTGGTATCCCTGACTAATGATTCTCGATACCGTCACCTGATGTGGAGGTTGAATAACTAGCCTATTTTGAGCATTTCATTTTTGATCTGAGATATGCATCAAGAAGCGACTGAGAAAAATATATAACTTGACCTGTGACCTATTTATAGACCTATTCTAAAGCCATGATTGCTTGGTGTTCAGTAAAGGGAAGGATGATTGAGGAGTTAGCGTGAGGCACTGATTAATTAGTGTGGGATTTTAAATGGTTGTTTGAAAAAGGACATCAAGATACTTGATATTAGTGTGTTGTGTTTTGCAAAAAGAGTCAAAGGCTGAGAATTAGCTTGGTTTTGCAGATTTGGTGTGTGCTTCTGATCTTCGAGAAACAGAAACTGTGTGTAAGTGAAGATTTAACAGTGTAAGCAGTTAAAAAAACTGCAATGGAAGAGCAATTGGTTTTATTTTTTTTAAATAATGGTGTATGGTGTGGTGCTGCTCGGTAGGTGGCGCTACTGCACAAATAACAGTAAGGGCGGGGCTTTGGTTGTATGGGCGGGGCTGATAGTGCTGGCTCCTCCCGCCGTCGCAGCTGTGCGCGTGCCTGCAGAAGTTTGTCTCTCCGCTGCTTCCGTTCTCGCTGACGGCAGCAGCAGCAGTGAAGATGGACAGATACCCTACGGTCCGCAGAATCAGATCCCACCAGAACCAGACCCAGACCCAGCCGGACTGTGGTGATGAAGCGGCGGCGCTGAACGGGCTCCAGAAGCGCAAGCTCAAGCCGGAAGTGAGCGCCGGGCTGCTGCGCGAGAGTTCCGCTGTGCTGCTGCTGCTGGGCTTCGTGGTTCTGCTGTGGGTTCTGGTTCTGCTCTCTCTGCAGCAGCTCGTCATCAGCAGCCCGGGACACTTCAACGCGCTGCGGGCCAGGTACACTATACAGAGAGACCGTGCTGTTTACTGTGGTACTACATGATGTTTACCTGTCACTTCAGGAACTCCTTTAATGAATTCTACAGTAATACCATGGTAAATCAGCACAATGCCATTGTATAAAGTACTATAGTGTTTGTATTATAACTAGATCATGGTTGCTTTTGATGTAATATAATAGTCTATAATAACCTTAATAGACAATAACACATTGTAACACATTTTAAAGGTGTTTGTGTACTCTTATTATATATTTATATACAGCAATAGCCAAAAATACATTGTATGGGTAAACTTATGCATTGTTTTTAATGCTAAAATCATTAGGATATTAAGGAAACGTCATGTTCCAACTTCCATAAAGAGATTTTGTGAATTTCCTAGCATAAACATATCAAAACTTCATTTTTTTATTAGTATGCATTGCTAATAACTTCATTTGGACAACTTTAAAGGTAATTTTTTATTATATATTATATTCTGAATAAAATATTCCGATTTTCAAATAGTTGTATCACTGATGAATATTATTTTTTACCAATAAATCACAAGGAAGGAATAAATAAATAAACAAAACAAAACAAAACAAATATGACTAGTTTTGGGATTCAGGGACAGATATATAAAAAAAAATAATAATTGTATTTTAATTTGTTATATTTAGAAACAAATCACTCAGTTTGTTTGCTGTAGTTAGTACTGTTGTTGTTGCTATAGTTACTGATGCTACTCTTGTTTTTTGATGTCAGTTGTGGCTGATACAATTTATCTCAGTGTTACTATGACAACAGTAGCCTATAACTGATTTATTGGATTACTATGGCTTTATGACTTACGAGAACTTTTTATCAACTTGAAAGCATGCATAATATCTGTCTGCGGGGTTTGATTAAACATTTAAATAAATAAGCGTTAAATTCAGCGTAACTTGTGTTATTTTTCATGTCATACAGCGACTATAGGAAGTCAAATGAAAAGAAAATGAAGTTCGAAGATCTTTTAAGTAAGTTGCAAGATACGAAACTAACTGTTTATCGTTTTAAGCTTGAGATTTACTAAAATGTTATATAATCTAGTGAGTTATCTGCATATAACAAAAACACTAAGAGTGTCGTGTGATTACTAATGCGTTTATCTTCTAACCAATAATAAAATAATGTGCTTATTAAATAAAAATGCTTATTAATAAACTTTCAATTTCATAATATGAGGTTAACATCAACAAAATCTGACTGTGTTTGATAAGAGGAACATTGTAAAGCATACTGTAATATAAAAAAAATAATATGTATTATTATTATTAATAAATAAAATCAATATTGATGAGTATATTAAATAAATATGATTATTGGTTTAAATAAAATAAATTGAATATTATAAATAAATTGTGTATATCTATCTGTTAGTATTCACACATCCTGCAGATCTCTCTTAGAGTTGGTGTTAAATGGAATAGAATAGATCAGAATAGAATAATCTTTATTGTCGTTATACACCGGTGCAATAAAACTCTGGCTTCTTTGCTGCAGTTAATAAGAGAACTCGTTAAAAACAAAACTTTCTAGTAAATAAATAAATACACAACAATAAAATAAAAGTAAAGAAGCAGTGCATGTGCTACGGTTGTGTTCTGATGGTGTTTGTGTGATAGGAAGCACCTGGAGCAGATCACGAGCGTGGGGCCGAGGACTGTGGGAAGCCCAGAGAACGAGATCCTGACGGTGAACTACCTCCTGGAGCAGATCGAGGAGATCCGGAGCGAGAGCCGGACCGGTCCTCACTCCATCACTGTAGACGTCCAGCGGCCCACCGGCTCCTTCAGCATCGACTTCCTCGGAGGATTCACCAGCTATTACGACCGAGTGACCAACATCGCGGTCAAGCTCGAGCCGAAGACCACGGCGCAGCACTTCATGCTCGCCAACTGCCACTTCGACTCGGTGGCCAACAGCCCGGGTACGTCACTACAACGCTTAATCAACGCTTCACAAACCGACCGAGAGCACATGCAGAGTCTCGGACCAGGAGATCAGCTACGTCTCATTTATGTTGCAAAGTTTCTGAGTTTTAAGTAAAATCGATCTGATATTAGGGAGGATTAGGGATGGGTGATGTAGAATGAGACTTTTTGAGCACTACTAACGGTGATATTAGTAAGATGATGTGTGACTGGGAGTCTATGACACACTGCTCCTTAACTCTTGAGAAATCATTTCTGGAATTGCTTTCTGATATGATTTCATAACCAGTGAATCCAGATTTCTTCACGGCTGTTGTCTGTCTCTGTTTGCTGTTGTTCCGAGTGACAGCGATCAGATCGAGTCGTTTAAGGTTTCCTCCTTCCTTCTTTAACTCGTGTTTCATGTCTTTCTCATTTTTCACAGTGTTTGTGTGTGGACGGCCATCTCACTTCATTCTGTTTCTGTTGCTAAAGCTCTGTTCATTTCAGTCAACTTTGCTCTGAAATCCTGAACCTTAGATATCCAGGAAGTGAAACTCAACGGCAGGATCATGTGTGTGTGTGTGTGTGTGTGTGTGTGTGTATTTGCATGCTGAGCAAGCCTGGGATGTGTTGTTGGTCTTTACTGCTGCTCTCAGTCAAATTCACCGCAGGAACACAAACCTCAGGACGGATTTGAGTTCTAGAGGAGAAGTAAATCCTGGAAGGAGTCTCGGTCTGCTCTGAAGATCTGCTGATGATGATGGGAAATGGCATGAGTGTGTAACAGACTGCAGGAAGGGATGCTGTGGTTATCTGACGTCAGGGTTTGGGTTTGATTGATGGGAAAGTGGTTCCAGGATTAAACAGTGTTTTACATACACATTTATATGTGTATAGGTCTACATTTATTTCTTTGAATCGTGCTTCAAGGATTGAGGGCATTAATAATGTGTGTGTGTGTGTGTGTGTTCCAGGAGCCAGTGATGATGCCGTCAGCTGCTCTGTGATGTTGGAGGTTTTACATTCCCTGGCGAATCTGTCCACTCCACTCAAACACGGCGTCATCTTCCTGTTTAACGGAGCTGAGGAGAACATCCTGCAGGTGAGAGGTCACAGCACAGCTGACCTTTGACCTCTGATCTCAGAGGAGTCAGACTGTCACTGTGGGTTTGCAGCAGTAGTAATTCAGGGCTGATTCTTATGTTCAACAGTGTTTTTTAACTATTGTTTTGATATCATTATAGTTTAATCAAAAGTTTGAATTAATTTTCATATTTTTTGTGTTTTCTGTTTATTTTAATTTGTACATTTTTTGTCATTATTTTTTTTTATTTTTGTACAGAACAAATGCTCATTTATATTATTATGTCTATATAGCTTTTATTATTTTTTTAATCGTAGTTTGTTATTTTAGTGCACCAGGTAAAATTAAAAGTAAGTTTAAATGTTTATTATAGTTTTATAATATTATAAGTTTATGAAAATTTTTTTTAATTTCACTTAGCATTAATTTGTAGGAATGGAAATGTGTTTTCCTTCTAGTTTTAGGAATAGTAAACTATAATAACCGTTTGTCTCCTTCATTCAGGCCAGTCACGGCTTCATTACCCAGCATCCCTGGGCTCAGCAGGTGCGGGCGTTCATTAACCTGGAGGCGGCAGGAGTGGGTGGGAAAGAGGTGGTGTTTCAGACAGGTAAACACTCACACACCTGAGTCTCAGAGCTCAACACCTGCAGCAATATATCTTCTCTGTTGCTGGGCAGCACAAGCCTCGGAATTAAAGGGCCAGCGTCTCCTGTATTCACTCTCCATTCACTCACACTCATGTCGCTTTAAACCAACGGCTCTCAACCACTTCTTAAATAATATTAAGTAATCTTGTAGCCTCCAAATGACTCAAATGAGGAGTAAGAAACATTGAGAGCAGCTGATATAAAAGCAGATGTATTTGTTTTAATACGAGCCGCACCATTGCAGATGTTAAAGTTTACTTTCATCGTATGGAAAAGAGCAGCGTGAACCTTCTGCTAAGCGTCTGAATGTGATTGTTTCAGGTCCGGAGAACCCGTGGCTGGTCCAGGCTTATGTCCGCTCCGCCGTCCATCCTTTCGCTTCAGTCGTGGGTCAGGAGGTGTTTCAGAGCGGCGTTATCCCCTCGGACACAGACTTCCGCATCTACAGGGACTTCGGAAATATTCCTGGTATGAGATACTGATTCACATCACATCACACCGTGATGCTTTATTCAGTCACAGTAATATTTCAAATATGATGACATTATTCAGCTCAGTGTGTGACGTGTTTGTGTTCTCTGTGTGTTTCTGCAGGGATTGATCTGGCGTTCATAGAGAACGGTTTCATCTATCACACTAAATATGACACTCCAGAGCGAATCCACACCGACTCCATCCAGAGAGCAGGTGAGACGCTGAGCGATTCCTCAGATACTCGTCTGATTCAGAGAACGAGAGCTCAGCTGCTGGACTGATAGAGACGCTCTAGATGCTGACCAGGGACACACACACACACACACACACTCGTCTGTGTGTGTGTTTCTGCTCAGATCAGCGGTCTTACACTCCTGAGTTTCAGCAGATCTGCAGACTGATCCAAACCCAGAGCTGTGTGTGTCTCAGAGGGACTTTATCTCATAACTTGGGGAATAATTGTAAAGTAACACCTGTCTCTTGCAGCTTGTGATCATCTTAAACACTTTCATAACAGTTCTTGAGCTTTATTTCTGTGCTGCTCAATTCATTTCAACTGAGCGCTAAACCGACTAAAAACTGAAGATGCCAAAAAGATACCAACACACAGTAAATAATTCTATAATAATAATATTAATTAAATTTTTTTAATAATAATTAAACTTTAAGTTTTGCAAATAAAGTTTTTTTTTGTTATAATAAAATGTTTTTGATAATATTTGTATTATTTTTAAATGTTATAGTATTAAATTAAAATGATTAACTCTGTAAAACATGTCATTACTAGGGTATTTTTTGCAGCCTTTAATACAGTATTTGCAGCCATGTAAATATTTTCTAAATATATACTGTATGTATTTATATATGCATAATAAACATAAAAATACACACACACATAATATGAAAAAATTAAAAAACTTTTATTTTGGATGTGATAAATTGTGATTAATTGATTTGACAGCACTGGTTTTAATATTGTTTTTTAATAATAATCAATATTCTATAATTACAAATAATTATTTTATTATAATATAAATTATTGTTATGAAATAAACAGATAAAAATGAATAATGAATAAGCCCAGCCGTAGGCAGCAAACCGAGCGTATTAATCTAGTATTAACTGAAGGTGTGTGTTTACTGTACAGTTTATTTTAAACATGGCTCGTCCAGTCAGAGTCTAGCCTCGTGTGTGTGTGTGAGAGAGAGAGTGTGTGTGTGTGTGTGTGTGTGTGTGTGAGAGAGAGTGTGTTTGTGTGTGTGTGTGTGTGTGTGTGTACATGTTTTTATATTCTGGTGGGGACTTAAACCTGAATACACACAGACTCATGGGGACTTGTGTCACGGTGGGGACCTAAATTGAGGTCCTCATGGGCAAAGAAGCTAATAAATCACACAGAATGAAGTGTTTTGAGAATCTAATAATGCAGAAAGTTTCCTGTAAGGAATACACAGGTCAGTGTATGAATGTGTGTCAGAGTTCGTTCTGCTGTGGACTGCGTCAGTGGCTCAGTATGTGAGTGTTTGCTGACGTCCCGATCGAAACGCTTCTAACAGACTCTGAGGGGTTAAAGTTTAAACTCTCTGTGTGTTTCAGCCTCAGGCTTCAGGACAGAGGCACATGATTGCTTTAAGATAATCTAAACCTCATAAAGAAATGATGATGATTATCCACAAGGCATATATTGTCAGTACAGACTTCTGTTTCCTGTTCCTGTGATCTCCAGGTGACAACATCCTGTCTGTGCTCAAACACCTGCTGATGTCAGAGCAGCTGGCTGACTCCTCAGCGTATCGCCACGGTAACATGGTGTTCTTTGATCTGCTGGGCGTTACCGTGGTAGCGTATCCTGCTCGCGTCGGCACCATCATCAACTATATGGCCGCCGTTGCCACGGTGATCTACCTGGGCAGGAAGTGCAGGATGAGCAGCAATGCAGGTGCCTGACTTTACTACATCTATGGAGCTTATAGGATTGCTTCTGTATATATAATTTAATAAGGGTTAGTATTTTTTTGAAGGATAAATATTGTATAAAGAAAGTTTTGTTTATTTGTTTATTTATTTATAGTTTTAATACGTATTTATTTTAACAAAAAAAATAGCATTATTTAAAATAAAATGAAACCATTTATTTATTTGTTTATTTTAATGCCACATTATTATTTAAAATTAGTTAAATAGTTAATATATTACTTTAACACCAAATTTAGCATTATTTATGTAAGGAAAGCTAATTGTATTTATTTATTCATTTGTTTGTTTTAAATGCATTTTATTTATTTATTTTAATGCCAAACTGTAATATTTTATATATATATATATAAATGTATTCCATACAGAATTTTAAAATAAATATGTAATATTAACAATAATCATATCCATATTATGTCCTTTATACCTTTTTATCCATTTTTCTATGTATTCACATGTATTTTTGATGTCTAAATAAATATTTAACTTAATTATTTTAAGCACGTTGGAATCTAAACTAGGAATCAGAATCGATAGAATTCAGATTATATCCAACCCAAGGAGGAAATGATGTCAGTAGCTCATGTCCTGGTTTATTAATGTTGTGTGTGTGTGTGTGTGTGCAGGCGGCCGGTACCTGCGTGAGCTGGCGTGTGCGGTGTGTGTGTGTGTGTTGAGCTGGTTCGTGACTCTGCTGACCGTTCTGATCGTGGCTCTGCTGGTCACTCTCGCCGGACGCTCCATGTTCTGGTACACACACTTCTACGCCGCTGTGTGTTTGTACGGATCCGCCGCCGCCGGAAAGATCCTGCTGATCCACACACTCGCCAGGAACCTGTACTACGGGGTGAGACAGGAAACACATCCATTCACCTGCTCTCAGAAACACACTCAGCTGATGTGTATGACTGTAACACCTGAGCGTAATATTCACAAACATTTACTCATGTGTTCAGAACATACATGTTTAGCTGTGTAATCACTGATAACTGATAAACTGGCAAATGTTATGAATCTGTTCATTATTTAATTTTTTTTTAATTAATTAATTAATTAATTATATAAATAATGTATTTAACATCAAATATGGTCATTATTTAAATAAAAAAGTAATTAATAAATTAATTAATTTAATTACTTATTTAACACCAAGTCTGTTCATTATTTAAATAAATAAGTAAAATAATGATTTAAACCAGATCCTTAAAAATACATTTTAACTTTTTAATTTTGTGTAAATATAAAAAATTTATTAATGTCAAACATTTTACCTACAATTTGAGTTATTTATTAACACCAAAAAAAACTAATTCATTTATTAAAATATTAAATTCATAAAGTAATTTTTAAATAAATTACAGATAACTAATACTATGGAATATTATGAATCTGTTCATTAATAAATAAATAAATAAATAAAATAATTAAAATAGTTAATAACATAACTGAGTCAAAATAAAATCAGTATCATTATTTACATAAAAATATATAATATCAAATAAAATTATGTGCTATTTAAAACATTAAAAAAAATTATTTATTGAAAGGATCAACTGAATAAAATGTCAGTATGTTCAGGATTTGAGCAGTTTGAGCTGTTTCTAGGAGTGTGTGTGTAAGGACAGGTTACTGAGTGCCTCGAGTCACATGAAAGGCTTTATGTTTCCACTCGTATGATCAGTAATGTTGATTATTACAGTCACATGCAGCTGTTGTTCTGTGAATGTCACGAGGGTCTTTACCTGCGTGTCCGCTTACTAATGACTAATTATCCAGCCTAAAGTCCTGGAGCAAACTCCCAGAGTTCACAGAGTTCAGTGTGTGTGTGTGTGTGTGTGTGTGTTGAAACAGTCACAACACCTGGTTATCTGTGTACACATGTCTGTATTTCTGTGCTGTAAGTGTGTGTGTGCTGGTCTCTCTCAGGGTGTGAGCGGCGTGGATCTGTCCGAGCGCTTCTTTGACGTGGGTTTGTTGTTGTGGTGCGCTGTGCTGCTCTTCCTCACTCAGCGAGGCTTGTGTTCGGCGTATGTGCCCATGATGATGGTCGTCTTTCCTCTCGCCAGCAAACTGCTGCTCTCCGGTCACTTCAGAGCCAGAGGTCAGACTCTCAGCAGCGTCTTGGACTGTGTTACGTCGGTTTCACACCGCACGCGTCAGCAGGGCGTATGCAGAGCAGGAGCTTTCACACTGACAGCGTGTGTCGCGCGCAGCTGAACCGCGGCTTGTACTGCAGTAAGCTATAGACAAGCATGTTATATGTGTCGTATTTTGTATAAGACATACTACGTTTGGCCATGCAAAGGAAGGCTCGCGTGCAGATGCTAGATTGAACAGGTTATGCTTTGAGATCCAAGACAAAATTCGGAAAGAATTCCAACAACAAAGTGTATTCGGATTTCATAATGGAATTAAAAAACTAATCTTAAAGCTAACAAATGCCTCTAGTTTTATTCATTTAACAGACCTTTGAGGTTTGGGCAGAAACTCGTGTAAATTGTGTGTTTTTGTGCATTTTTTTTTTTGCACATGGCGAGCATGAAACACGAAACACATCAGTTACACGATTTTATGGTAAAATCTGTTACTTTTCATGTTAATCGGGCCAGTTTTGATCAAGAACAACGCACTGTCACTTTAATTCAGCGTCAGCGGTACAGCAAAAATAAACTATCATGGCACTGCCGCTACTGCTCTGCTCCTGCGACGCGCTGTGAAAGCTCTCATCCGTTAACATGGGTGCTGAAAAAAATATGCGCTGCTGACGCCCTGCTGACGCGTGCAGTGTGAAACCGGCGTTAGAGTCCGTGCTCATCTTCATCTGTGTGTGTGTGTGTTTAGGGGCATCTCTGCAGTACTCTGTCCTGTATCTGATGGGTCTCGCCGTGCCATACATTCACATCATGTTCCTCATCTGGGTGGTGTTTGAGATCTTCACACCCATCCTGGGCCGCAGCGGAACCGAGATCCCACCGGATGTGGTTCTGGCCTCCCTCATCACCCTCGCAACCGTCATTCTGTCTTCATACTTAGTGAGTCACACTGTAGTAAACATAGTATATACTAATGTTACAAACATTCAGATTTAATGATTCAAATGTAAAAATTGGAATTCTGTCATTTGAATTTTAGAATTTTTTTATTTAAATTATAAATTCCAAAAACATTTGATTTAAAAATAAAAATTTAATTTCTAATTCTGATTAAAAAATTCAAACTTACAAATTTTAATCCAGAAATTCAAATCCAAATTTTTTAATTCAAACATTTTGATTAGAATTTTTTTTTTATTCAAATATTCAAAATGTTATAATTCTGATTCAGAAATTCAAACTAAAAACCAAAAATATAAAAAAAAAAGTTCTAATTTTGACATTTTAATTCATTTTTATATTAAAACATTTAAATAAAAAAAATCAGATTCAAAAATAAAAATTTAAATGGCAAAACTTACAATGTTTTATTTAATCAGAATTTATTGGAAAAATTCTAATTCGAAAATTAAAATAAAAAACTGATTAAAAAATTCAAATCTAAATATTCAAATTTTTAAAAATTCTGATTCAAAATTGAATTCAAATATTCAGAAATTTGAATGGCAAAAAAAATTAAAAAGTCAAATTCAACAGAATTCAGATTGTAAAATTCGAATCCCAAAATTTAGATTGAAACATTCACATGAAAAAAAATAATAATAATATGAATCTAATTCTGAAATTTTAATATTCTACTTTAAAAATGTACTTCAAAAAATGTTTGCTGCTTCCAGCACACTGTTCCTCAAACCTGTCTCTCGTTCTCTCTCTCTCTGTCCAGATGCACTTCATCTATCTGAGCCGCAGCACGAAGCGGATCTTGGCTGGTCTGGGCTCAGTGTTTGCTCTGATGTTTGTTCTGGTCTGCTGCGGTCAGTTCTTCCCATACTCTGCTGACCCGTCCAGCCCGAGGCCCAAGCGTGTCTTCGTCCAGGTACCGCTCCCGCTCAGTGACGTGTGTGTTTGTGTGTTGTTGATGGGTGTGTGTGTGTGCTGATGTGCTGATTTGTGTGTGTGTGTCCAGCACAGCACGCGTGTGTTTCACGCTCCGGACGGCTCGGTGCAGCTGTCAGACTCCGGTCTGTGGATCAATAGTCTGGACTACAGCGGGATGCAGCACATCACTCCTCTCATTCCTCAGATCAACGACAGCGTCCGCTCGCGCTGCTCCGAGCAGCTGCCCTACTGCGGCTTCCCCTGGTTCCTGCCGGTCAAGTTCCTGGTCAAGTGAGTCCGAGAGGTCACTGCTGCTGCGTGTGTGTTTCAGATCACCAGTGAACCTCCGCTTCCTCTCATTACAGGAAGAACTGGTACCTTCCCGCTCCTCCAGTCACTCCTCGAGATCCACTCGAGTTCAAGCTCTTGTCCAGACACGAGAACGAGTGGGGGAACGTTAAAATCAGCTTCCAGGCCAAAGGTCAGAGTTCATGAGTCTTCATCTAATGTAATAACTGCTGATAGCTCTTCTCTTCAAAAACTGTTTTTACATCATAAAACATTAGTTTTACAACATTAGTACAAATTTATTATTAAAACTTATAATTATATATTATTGCAAACGTACCTGAAATTGTATACAATATATATATATATATGTTCATGTTCATATTTATTATACATAAATACACATTGAATATAAAATAAAAACTATGGCAGATATTAATATTTTATGTAAATTTGACATGTTTTTTTAAGTAGTTGTTCTTATAGTGTTATTGTAAAAATAGATATTTTATTAATACAATGATCTATTTATTTAAACCTTTTAAATAAACCATAACCTGTAGTGCTTTGGTTTGTAGTTAATGATGCAGTGTGTGATGATCACAAGGCTGTTCTCCTTCAGGTCCGACTCACATGTCTCTGTACGTGCGTCCTGCTGCCGGAGTGTCTCTGATTGGCTGGTCGTTCGGAGACGGGACGCCGAGCTTCGATCTGAGCGGAGAGTACTTCATCTTCTACTCTCACGGCCTCGGAGCTCCGGCCTGGAACTTCTGGTTCGAGATCCAGGTGAGTGTGAGACGTGTGTGTGTGTGTGAGCGCAGGAGTGAGACAGCGCTCATCATCTCAGCGTGTGTGTGTGTGTGTGTGTTTCTTCAGCGCTCCTCAGACGCGTCTCCAGACGAGGATCTGATCTCTCTGGCCATCTCCTCTCATTACTTCACTGGTCCGGACCGCCGCTCAGAGCCACTCGAGGCTTTACTCCAGAGATTCCCGGCCTGGGCCTTTCCTTCAGCCTGGGTCAGCACTTACCACATGTACAGATACTAAGAGACACGAGCCCTCTCTCTCACACACACGGATGTCACACATCAACTCCACACCAGCTCCTTTACTCACAAACCAACTGACAGTCTTATTTCATTTTATTTCATTATTTTATTATTTTATTTTACTTTTTAGTTTTTATTTCTTTGTATTTAATTTTTATGTGTCTGGGTTCATACTTCAACATAAAATCAAAAGTGTTAAAATATATTTTGCATTATTTAAAATTAAACCTTAGAATCAGATTTTACATTATGGCATTCATTTTTTTATGGCAATTAAACATATTTCACCTCCAATGGTCATGTGGAATATTATTTTAATTATTTAATTATTTTAGAATCCTCATTGTTTTAATGAGACGATGAAATACAATGATTCGTCGATTTTTACAACTTTATTTACAATTTACTTTTGGTTTGTTTTTGTAATTCTCATTCTAGTTTTTAATTTTTTAAAACTTATAAATAAATAAAATACCATCATTTTATATATTTAAAAAAAATAATATTTAAATCATTGTATTTTATTGAAAAAAATCAGAATGCAAATTACAAAAACAGAAATTAATATTTTTATTAATATTAAAAATACTATTACTTGTTTCTTTTTATTCAAATATTTTTTATTTTATTTTTAAGAAATGTTATATATTTATTTTGATTAAAGTAAATACTAAATTGTTAAAAAGAATAGTGAATAGGGTGTTTAATTGTCATAAAAAAAAAGCAAAATGTCTGAACGGTTTTCATTTTTATTTTTATTTTTTGTGTTGATCTGGACGGATATCAGCTGAGATCACATCATGCGCTGATGATGTCATTTCCTGTCCGTGATCATGTGTCAAAGGTCATTCTACGAATGCAGCATTAACGAAAAGACTAATGCAAGCTGTTTTTCCTCGTTCTCTCTGTCTTATGCAACATTATTGTCAGATTGAGTTCTGGTCACTCAGCTACAGAAACACGGTATTACCGCAGTGCACGCTCCTCAATGTGCTCAAAATCCAAGTGCTTTTTATTAGTTCGTGTTTGTATTGTCATTACGGGAGTTCTTCTGGACTGAACTGGATTTGAAGCCTTAAAAACGAGCTTTAACCTACCCTAGTATATCTCATACATTTTTAGTATATCTTTTCTTTTGTGATTTTTTTTGGTTATTTTCCAGTTCATTTTGAGGTCCTTAAAATTCACACTTAAGCACTGATAAATGTGTTTCGGATGAATGTGGAAATATGACTGATAATGAATGTTTAATTAATGCTGTTCATCATTAACCTGTGTTAGTGTTTTTGTTTAGTGATGAAAGTCGACATGCCTTTGGGAGAATGTTTCTTCAGAATTATTTATGAATGACAGACTCTTTATTTCATACTAACCCGTGTCACTGCTAACGGTTTAGCTGGGGTTCTTCACTAACTAGTGTTACACCTGCATGTCTGACTTGAGCAAACAATAGCAATGAGACTGAAAATCTGCACATCGCTGTAAAATACAGCCATAAATAACTGTGATCACGTGACAAATCTGTAAATATTTTTGATAACATTAATCATATTCTGAAGTGTTTTATGACTCAAACCGAATGAAACTCATTTTTTTCACATAAATGCTGTAGTTCTGACCTCCACAAACCACTCGAGTAATTGTTGAATCGTTTATTAATGTCTGTTAAGAGATTGATTTTCAGTCTTGTCCTGATTCGTGTTTATTTATATAATTTGCTGCACTGTATTCTTCTGAGATGAATCAACTTTCTAAATCTATTTTGATCTCCTGTCTTTAATAAAATATGAAAAAAAATGTTTTTGAATGAGGAAAATCTGTTGTTTATCAAAATATGTTCGTTTTTTTCTGTAAGATTCGTAAGACTGCTATATTTTTCAATGAAGTCTCATTTATTTGATCTAAAACTCAGAACATCATTATTCTAGTGTAAAACAGCTGTTTATATTTTCATATTTGTTAAAATTACGGAGTTTTTTTTTTAACGATCGTTGGTCTTCCTGACGTAGACGGTGGAACTCCTTATATGGCCATTTCTCCCGGAAGCACGCGCCCGCACGGGCATAGAACGGAGACAGAGCGAGAGCGCGCTCAACACCCTTCATTCTCCAAAGTGTTTTTGGTTGTAAGGGAAAGATAACCTTGTTAAGCTTAGTGGATGCTGTTTGTTTAAACTTTTTAGCATCATTACGCCACTCTTCAACGTCACATGATCCTACAGAAATCATAATATACTGATTTACTGCTCATGAAACAATTCTGATTATTATCAATGTTGAAACCAGTTGTGCTGCTCTATTTTTGTGGAAGCCGTGATACATTTTTTTTTTTAAGATTCACAGATGAACAAAGTTTAAAAGAACATTTCTATCAAATAGAAATCTTTTGCAACATCAGAAATTTCCTTACGTTCACTTTTAATCCATTGAATGCATCCTTGAAAATATTAATTCCTTTAAAAGAAATAAACAGCAGTGTGAAGACACATTAGCACATACAAATATTCTCCATCAGAAACAGATTAAGAAAAGAAAAACAGCACACGTTTAAAAAATAATTTATTGTTCTTTATGTACAGGAAATATAGAAAACGGTGTAGAAAAGTTATCGTCCAGGAAACTCTGTACACTGCATTGAGAAGAACTTTAAACTGTACAGATGAAGAAGTCGAGAGTACCGACTCAAACACAAACCCGCAGAAACCAGATCAAACCCTCAGTCCACGTCAAACCACATTAGAGGGATTGTGGGTCATCTGTACCGTGAACGTGTCCGTGAAGCTCTTTGGTTTGTGAAGGACATGATCATCAGAAATACTGCGTCAGGAGGAGGAGAAAGCGCTCGGTTTTGCTGGTTTAAGGGGTTTTGGGCACTTGAGAGTCACTGAACCAGATTAAACCAGATCAGACCGGTCTAAGCTGCTCGTTTGAGCCGTTCGAGGGAAATAAAACTATAAAATAAAGACTCATCTCATTAAAGCTGCTAAATACTCCGAGATGATGCAATAACTCTGTCAATAATGCATAAGAACTACAAGTAGAATAATAATAATATAATAATACAAAGGCATTGATACATGTAGATGATTTGGTCCGTTGTGAAGGCAGCGCTTACGGGACGAACACTGAACACATTAATACTGACGATCCGTTCACATCTTTGTCCTGCTGCTCAAATAAATACACAAACCTGCAATAACCTCGCAGCTGAGATCTAGTGATGAAGAACTGCTTGTTTGAGATTAATATCAAGATTGGGAAATAAATAAAGCTTGAAGAACAGCTCTGATGTTTGGTCGATGAACGATCATCAGCTCGCCGCGGATCAAGAGAAGCAGGGGACAGAACGCTGCTAAAAACTGATAAAAGTGCTCCGTCTCAGATCCACTGACCTGATCTGGATCTCAGAGTCATCCTTAACATTAAAACACATACTCAGACCAATAAAACACACCGATTCCCACACAGCTCATGATTGAGTGTAAAGATGAAGAAGAGCGATGCTGAGATGAAGAGCC